>CAKNXH010064707.1:46486-68627 GCA_932178445.1 Andricus quercusramuli | reverse complement strand
TCGGATTGGTTCGAATTAACTCGGATTGGTTCGGATACAGATTCCGGAATGATTCGGATGATTTCGGATTGGTTAGGAAGGAATTCCTGTCCGATACTTTCGCCAGGGCGGGGAGGTAAAAAAACTCAAGTTTATGGATATTGGATGGCCCATAACTGAACAAATTTTCCTTGTGATAAGAAAGTTGCTTGATTTAAATTAAATTTATTTGAAAATTCAAAAAATTACAATTATGATCAACATTTTTGGCTTCTGTAACAATAATCACTTTTACAGCGTCACCTCTCAAGAGGCAAAACTGTAACATAAAATAATAAGAAGAGAATAACATTATTATTTATCGTTTATACCATATAGGGACATTGTTATCTATATTTTTTCTCGAATTTGCAAACACTAGGTCTCTGCCTTGATTTTTTACTTCTTTTAAACACGATTTAACAAGTTAGAAATACTTTTCTGTTCCTTGGAAGTCTCGAAGGGCTTGGACCGTCATCTTGACATAATTACTGTGAATCTTTGGCAGCAAAATACCTTTAATTGCAAAATCCAAATCTGTCAAATTGGTAACTCCAAAAAGATGTAAACACTCTTGCCGAAATTCTTCTCTTAAAGTTTGCTGTACAATTTTGCACATTGCAGAACTCACGAGGCAACAGTATTTATAATCCTTATCCAGTCCCACACGGTTGTTATAAAGCATTTCGGAATCTCGAAAATACGTGAATTTCACCTCAGGGTTAAGATTCTTGAGCGAGCTTATTTCTTGCAAAAAGAGTTCTTCAAAAGCTCTCAGGTTACATGCAATTAAGCTTGGCTGAAAATGAAGCAAAATCGATTTTAATATTTCTATCGATTTATATACCTAGCGAAAAATATCTACATGTAAATCCGCGTGGATTTTCACGTGGAAATTTAAATGGAAATCCACGTGCAGTATAGTCAAACGCGTGTTAAGCCACATCCCTGATGGAAGTAAAAAGATAGAGATCCTATATTTTTGAATAATTTTGAATCTTTATGATAGAAAAAGATAGAGGGGGCGTGGTGGGTCGAGACATTTTGTTCCGATTTGTTAAGGTAGGGGGTATTTGGTACTCATGTACGTAATTTTTACAAATACGCAAAAACTTTCTCCTGAAGATTATATTTTTAGTTATAAATTTTATTATATGGTTGAAAATTTAACACTTTTCTTAAAAAGTCATAATTTGTTTTGCAAATTCAACTGTTTTGTTCAAAATTTGTCTTTCTGGGTTAAAAATTCAACTATTTTCGTATAATATTAACCTTTTGTTTAAAATTCATGTTTTGTTGCTGATAAGTCAACTGAAATATTTTTTTGATGAAAAATATATTTTTTGACATTTTTCTTTTTAATTTAAAAGTTCATCTTTTTTTTAGTAATATTGCATCTTTCTTGGACAAAAATACAACCGTTTTGTTGAAAATTCAACTATTTTCTAGAAAACATACTATTTGTTTAAAATTTTTATTTTTCTATAGAAAAGTCTATTGAAATCCTTTTCGATGAAAAATCATCTCTTTTTTTTAACATTTGTCTTTTTGGTTTAAAATTTCACCTGTTTCAGTAGAATTTTCATTTTTCCTGGGCAATACGACTGTTTGGTTAAAATTTAACAATCTTGTTAAAAAGTCATACTTTTTGAAAAAAGCTCAACTATTTAGCAGAAAATTAACTTATAGTTTACAATTCTTATTTGGGTGTTGGAAAGTGAACTGAAGTTTTTCTTTGGATGAAAATTTAACTATTGTTTGAATTTTTTTCTTCATTCCATCTGTTTTCAAAGAAATATTTAATCTTTCTTGAATGAAAATGTAACTTTTCGGTTAAGAATTCAACTCTTTTTTTTTAATTTGTCTCTCTAATTTCAAAATTCACCTGCTTCAGCAGAAATTACACCTTCCTTGAATAAAAATGCAACAATTTGATTTAACATTCAACAATGTTGTTGAAAAGTCATACTTTTTGCTTGAAAATTCTGCTGTTTTGATGAAAATTTAACTATTTTGTAGAAAAATCAACTATTTCGTCAGAAATTCATCCCTGTTTGTTAAAAAAAATCGTCTTTTTGGGTTAAAAATTCAATTTTGTTCGTAGAAACTAATTTTTTGTTAAGAACTTCATATTTTGATCTTGAAAAGTCAACTAGAATCTTTTCTGGATGAAAATTCAAATATTAAAAAAAAAAAATTTCTTTTTAAATAAAAGTTCATCTGTTTTATGAGTAATTTAATCTTTTTTGAATAAAAATGCAACTATTGGGTAGAGAATTCAACAATTTTGTTGAAAAGTCATCTTTTTGGGTAAAAATTCGTCTTTTTGGATTGAAACTTCAATTTCTTGGTAGAAACTTATTTCTTGGTGGAAATTTCTTTTTTTTTTTATGAAATTACAACTTTTTGGTTGAAAATTATTCTTCTTTGCTTGAGCATTCAACTATTCTATTTGAAAGATTTGGTTGATTCATTTTGATAAGGAACCATTTTTTCAAGAGTTATATTTTTAGTTGAAAATGCATGTCTTTGGTTGAAAGTTTAATTATTTTGTTGAAAATTAATTTTTTTAAATTGAAAATTCAACTATATAGTTGGATACATTTTTAGAAAAAATACGTTTTTAGCAATGTGGTTCAACTTTTATCCAAGTATACTTTGGTAAAAGTTGAACTACATTGCTGAAAATGTATTGTTTTGATTGAAGGCTTTTGCCTTTTTTTTGGAAATTTAACTGTTTAGTGGAAAAGTCTTTTTTTGTTTAAAATTAATTTTTAAACTTGCGGCTATGGCCATAGTGGGACCAAACGCATATTTTTCGTTCAAAAAAGTCTACAGACTTCAATTTTTCTCCGACTTGCGACTTTTTTTTATTAATTGAAGAACACTAAATTTCAAAGAGCACCTTGGTCATAGATTTTTAAATTTTTATTCTCTCATTTATTATATGTTTGCTCAAATTTTGAGAAAGTCGACATTTTTCACATAATTATTATTTACTTTTCAACAATGGTGTGCATATAATAAAAATCATCTTGGATCAACGCAAAAGTACTCTCAGAATATAAATAATTTGATGATTGTATGTTCTAATTATTATAAACAAATTAAATTAACAAATATCCAAATATCGTAATTGTTGTTTAAAAACATTTGTCTTCAGCTTAAAATACTTTAAATTATTGTGAGAGTGATCGTCACTAACAATTTCTATAAAACATTAACAATTATAATATTTATGAACCATTTTTGTGGAAAATGTTGGAATTATGGTTTTTTTAATTTGGGATTTTCCTACATCATCTGAATTGATGCAGATCTTCTTGAAACTAAGATAGGTTCAATTATATTTGTTAAGATGCAAAAATTGTTATTCTTGTAAGAATATGAAATAAATAAACATAAAGCTTCGGCACTTTGGCCTGGAAAACAATTTTTTTTCACTATAACTGTTTTACATTTTGGTTAGAGAAATTTACCATCTATATTTCTAAGTAAACTTAACAATAAGCAATTGTTTTTGTTCAATTTTAAATATTACGAAATTTTCATGTGTTTAAAAATTTGACAAAGCTTTGAATTTATTTAATTTGCTTATAAGATTAACAATTGTTCTATTTTAACAAATATAATTGAACCTATGTTATTTGCAAGAATATCTGCATCAATTCAGATGATGAAGAAAAATCCGAAATTGAAAAACTAATAATTCGAACATTTTCCAAACAAATAGTTTATAAATATAATAATTGTTATTGTTTTATAGAAATTGTTACCGACGATCACTGTCACAAATAATTTAAAGTATTTCCAGAAAAGAAAAATTCGCTTTCAAAAAAAATTACAGTATTTTTAAATATATGAAAATTTTGTGATATTTGAAATTAAGTAACAACAACAAATAATAAGAATTGCTTGCTGTTGATTTCACATAGAAATAGTGATTGCATATCTCTCACAAAAATTTAAAGCAGTTTTGGTGCAAAGAAATTATTTTGTAGGCCAAAGTGCCAAAGTTTTATATTTATTTATTTCATTTGTTTAAAAAAATCAACAATTGTTGTATTTTCACAAATATATTTGAACATATATTATTTTTAAGAATTCTGCACAAATCCAGATGATAAAAGGAAAAACACAAAATCCAAATTTGTGCAAAAAATTGTTTATAACAATTCTAATTGTTGATAATCTATGGATGTTCTGACTAACAATCACTTTCACAATAATTTAAAGCATTCTTAGCTAAGAACAAATGTTTTTCAACCACAATTACAATATTTGGCTATTCGTTAATTTAACTTGTTTGTAATAAGTGAAACATACAATAATAAAATTATCTGTATTCTGTAAGTACTCTTGCGTTGATTCAAGATGATTTTCATCATATGCGAATCATTTTTGAAGAGTAAATAATAATCATGTGAAAAATGTCGATTTTCTCATACTTTGAGTAAACATATAATAAATAAACGAATGAAAATTCAAAAATCTATGACCAAGGTGCTCTTTGAAATTTAGTGTTCTTCAATTAACAAAAAAAAAAATCGCAAGTCGGGGCGAAATTGAAGTCTGTAGACTTTTTTGAACGAAAAATAGTGCGTTTGGCCCAACTGTGGGCCACGCTGATTTATGGATAAATTCAGGAGGTAATTCAAATACATTTCCAGGTGGAAATCTGCGTGGATTTGCACGTGGATATTTTCACCTGATATGAAATCCAAAGTATGAATCGCCGGTAGGTACATGAAAGCCATCAACACGGAAAAAATTTATCCGTGAAAAAGTCACGAACTTGTAGCTAGGACTCGGATACGAGATAAAAAAATGAAACTTTACATCCTTATTTCTATGAGAAATATATGGATAAATTTCGAAGTTCCTTACGAATAGTCCGAATTTCCTACGAACAGTTCCTGAAAATTTCAGACTGAAATACAAAGAGGAAAAATTTTATTTGTGCGATTTAATTTATATTTTTTATATTATTTATTAATTCACAACTCAGAAGATTTGAACCCTCAAAGACTGCTGGACTCACCAGTTTCTAAACATAAACGCAGAAGTGGGTAACCAAACAGGTACATATTATAAAACTTCTAGCCACTCATCCGACGAGCTCGAAGCACACATACGAGCGCACACAAGCACCGTGCGTTTGGGCGCGCGTGTGCGGACAACGTACAGGTGAACCTAATTTCCAGTTCCCAGATTTGTCGGGCAAGCTCGTGAGTGCTCTGAGAATCTTTTCCCAATCACTCGTAATATTTTTTATAGTTATTCACGTAAAAAAAGTGATGAACCGTTCTATAATTTGCACAAATATAATATATATTTACATAAATATATTTGCATAAATATCCGATGAATTTTTATCATATCCGAGACCTAGCTACTAGTTCGTGACTTTTTTACGGATAAAGTTTTTCCGTCCACTCCGTTTGATTTATTTAGATAATGTATTTCGAATATAATTTATAAAATATATACCTTCACTTTGACAGAAATATATTCTTTGAGGTGAGGAAATTCGTTTGTACCCCCTGCAGCTCTTTTTAATGCCCATTGACGATCTTCATTGTGGACTACTTCAACATGAAGGAAATGATTCTCAGTCTTCAGAATCAAGTTTGCACAATATTGGGACATTGTATCCAAAATTCTATCATAATGTTCCTTCTTCCATTTACCACAATGGGAAACACGTACTAAGTAACCATTTCTTTCCTTCACTAATTTTACATTTATTCTCAAAAATTGCGAAACAACCCTTCCATTGATTTTCGGTTGTATTCTTAGTTCTAAAAATATTTCCAACAGCTGAAAAAAAAAAGATTTCTCATAAATATTTAAATTTCGCACCTAATTCAATTGAATTAATTTTTTTAGGTATGTATACAAGCATAATTATTATTTT
This sequence comes from Andricus quercusramuli, assembly GCA_932178445.1. Taxonomy (NCBI): domain Eukaryota; kingdom Metazoa; phylum Arthropoda; class Insecta; order Hymenoptera; family Cynipidae; genus Andricus; species Andricus quercusramuli. Next base: position 62,692 of record CAKNXH010064707.1, on the reverse strand, counting down.
TTTTCCAATTTGGAACTTGAGATGGAAGAGCTTTTAGTTTTTATATATTTCATTTTTTATATTTATAATAATAATACTGATATTGAAGATTGTACATAATTTTATTATGCACTTGTAGTAAATTTTTATTTTTATTTCCTAACATTAAAAATATAAACAATTCAAGAATCTATTATCAAACAATTATGAATATTGATTTGTAAAAATTTGAGAAAATAATTAATAATTTCGAATTGACGGCGTTTGAAATTTAGGAAAATAATATATTGAATTATTTTGAATTAAAAACGTTCCAAATCAAACAATTCTAGATTAGGTAAAATTTTGAAAAAAGGGCCAATACTTCGAATGAAATAGAAAAGAATCATTGAACTTGTACCATTTATAAATAAAAGCGTTTGAAATTGGATAATTTTCCATTCAAAGTTTAAAATTAAAAATTAAAAACTTTAAAAATGGAGTATTTTTAGATTAGAATTTTGAAAATTTGATGATTTGAAATTCAAAGGACCAAACATTGTATTATTTCTAATTGAAAACGCTAAAAATTAAAAAGTTGAGAATGTTATATTTTTTAATTTAAATAAATTTAAATAATATAATATTAGAATATAATTATTTTAAAAAAATTTTCTAAGATCAAAAAAAAAATTTATCGTCATTTTACGGTTCAAAATGGAGAATTTTTCAATTATATATCTTCAAAATTTAATTATTCTGAAAAAATGTTCGAAATAAAACGTAATTTTAAGTGAGAACAAATTAAAAATGGAAAAATTCCTACCCCGGGACATTGAAAATTACACGAAACGGAACTTTCAAAAACTAAAGGAATTTGTAGTCACCAAGAATTGTGATGTTAAAAATTTGTCATACTCAATCGTTTAAAAATTTAAATTATTTTAAGTAAACTTAAATCTTTTAAAAGCTGAACATTTTTAAATTGTTAATTATACTTTTTACAGTTCAACATTTCAATTATTGCGAAAGGGAGAAATTGAAAATTTAGCTTTCAACATGAAAATTCAGAACTCTAAAGTTGTAACTATTAAAAATGAAAGAAATTAGGGGAATTGCGTCTAAAATGGTCACTTCGCTAAAACGGTCAATCTTTGATATTTAAATAATTTTATACATAAATCCCATATTCATATACTAATGTATGAATTCCAGATAATTCAATTTTGATCTGTTTTAATTTTAAACAACTCAATTTTAGACTTCCAAATTTTGAATCGTTTAATTTTTAACACCTAATTTAAGGAATTATTATTCATTCTTGAAATTTTCTGTTTAAACATTTTTCAGTTTTAAATGATTTTTTTTTTTTTTGAATCTTGAAATAAAAATCTAACAATTTTAAGGTATTAACTTGAAAATTAAAAAAGAAAAAAACTACAAAACAAGATTGCTATATGTATACTAGGGTGGTTCTTATTTATACTTGGTGGAAGTTTTTTTAGACTTTCTCCCCCCCCCCCCCCCCAGTTTTGTTCGGATGCCAACAAAAAAATTTTCTCTAAGCAAAGACCATGAAGTTTCCCATTGATTTAACATGAGGCGAAAGCTTGTTGCAAATCTAGTATTTAAACACAATAATATGTTACAAATAATTTCAAATTTCAGTATATTGTTCAGAATTTGTCGGAGAATCAGAATCAATCATTAATTTGGAGGGTAAATGACTTGAAGCCTTTCTTATGGGTCCCAAAGAAAACTACATGAGTGAAAAACTTAGATTTTACGCAATATTTCAGTTTATTACCGCTTTTCGAAAGTCTTTTACCCATAAATAATCATTAATCAGTAACGCAAGATTAGCCAGCCATTTCCTAACTAATTTTCAATATTTTTAACAACTTTAATTCGTTTCAACAGTTTAAAATTAATAAACAGATGACTGGGTGTTCTTTAATGACCTATTAATGATTATTTATAGAAAAAAAATGTAAAAAGCGTTAATATACCCAAATATTGAGTAAAATTCAAATTTGTCACTTATGGGGTTTTCTTTGGGACCCATAAGAGTGGCTGAAGTCATTCATCCTTAAAATTTTTGATTGATTCTTATTCTCTGATAAATCCGGAACAATATACTGAAAAACGGAATTATTTGTAACATGTTATCGTGTTTAAATATTAGATTTCATGGGCTTGGCGTAACCTCTACGTATTAAACGATTATTTTCTTTTTTTTTCAAATAAAAAATAATTCATGTTTCAATGCCTAATAGTTCTAAAATTAACTGTCTCAATTTTTCAGTATTTAAATTTATTGTGGAGGCATTTAATTGAAAATTGTTTAGTTTTTACAAATCCATTAAGTTGAAAATTGGCAAGTATCAAGTTTTTCAACTTGATATTGTACGATTTTGAAGAATGGGGGAGTTTACCACTCATCAGGGTGCGCGATCTGTTCGGGTTCGAGTTCTGCTAAAATTCAAATTTAATATATGAAAAATAGCTTTATTTACACAAATCATTGATAATAGTTTATAATTCATCCGTAAAAATAGAATCAAAGTGTCAAATATTCATTTTGAAAACAAATTTAATATTTTAAGTACGGTCAGTTTTTCTTGCATAGTTCTGCATTTTACAAACATAACATTATTTTTTACTGAAAGAACGTTTCAAAGTACATGTTTCCAAAAGTTTGCTATTTTTTATAGCGAAAACTAAAAAGAACCATATTTTTGCATTAAAACCCAAACTTTTTTGGAGAAAAATCATCTTCTTTCTTTTGGTTGAATTCACTTGTTTTTATTAAAATTTTATCGGGTGAAGTTTCTTCTCTTTGGTTGAAAATTTAACCAATTTGTTGAAAATGAGTCCTTTTTAGTTGAATTAAACGGCTTTTAATTTAAAATATTTTTTGGTTGAAATATCAACTATTACATTTTACGTTGTTTGTTGAAGATTCATCTCTTTGGTTCAAAATAAACTATTTTGGTGAAAGTAATTTTTTTTCGTTAAAAATTGGTTGACTAAAAATTTAACGTGCCATTTTTGGTTAAAAGTTCGCCTCTTTTAGTTTAAAAAATCATCATTTGGATGAAAATTCATGTATTTTATTAAAAATTCGTCTCTTTTTCTTGAAACTTAATCTTTATGCTTAACAATTACGATTTTTGGCTGAAAAATAATTTTTTCGGTTGAAAATTTGACTAATTTAAAAAAAATCGTTTTTCTTTTCTTGAAAAATGATCTTTTTATTTGAAAATTCGACTGTGTATTTGGAAATTGACTTTGTTCTAGAAAATTATTCTTCGTATTTGCAAATCCATTTATTTTGGTTGAAAATTCATTTCTGTGGTTAAAAAATTAACTACTCTGTTAAAAATATTTTTTTATTTTGTTGAAGATTAATTTTTTAGTCAAAAATTTAAGTATTTTGTTCAAACCTCCTTTTTTTTTGGTCTAAAATTATTTTTTAAACTGAAAATTGAACTGTTTCATTTCTGTTTACAAATTCATTTATTTTAGTTGCAAATTCATTTGTTTCGAGAGAAATTCAACTATTTTATTGAAAGTTTGATTTTCTTTGTTGAAAATTAATGCTCGAACTTAGAAATTAAGTATGTTATTAAAAAATGTATCTTTTTTGTTTGCATTCAACTGTTTTTTAGTTAATATTGAAATTTTTTTTCAACATCAACCATTTAATTTTTAGTTTAAAATTCATCTTTTTTGGTTCAAAGTTTTACTTCTTCGTTGAAAAATAATTCTGTTGGTTAAAGATTCATTACTTTACTTGAAAATTCATCTCTTTGTCTAAAAATAATTCAACTATTCTATTGAAAAATGATGTTATTTTGGCAGAAAATTAACATTTTTGTTTGAAAGTTCTATTAAAAATTAAAATATGTGGTTGAAGATTCATGTTTTCATATTTTTGGTTGACACTTTATTTCTTTCATTTAAAATTAGTTTTTTTATTGAAAATTAATTTTTTAAACAGAAAATGTAACTATATTCCTTCTTTGTTTGAAAATTGAACTATTTCATTCTGTGTTCAAAATTGATCTTTTTTATTTGAAAAATGTAATATTCGTTATAAAAAATGGAGAATGTTATCAAAACACGTACTTCGAATTTTTTTTCAATTGACAATCATGTTATGTTTGTAAAATTCAGAGCTAGTTAAAAAATCTCACCAGTAAATAAAATATGAAATTTTTTCTCTTCAAAGAGAATGACTTACTCTTTTACTTTAATTTACAAATTAACTATAAACTTTTAATAATAATCTGTATAAAAAAGCTATTTTTCATTTATTAAATTTAAATTTTCGCAGAACTCAGACCCGAACAGATAGCGCACTTTAGTGAGTGGTAAACTCCTCCATTAAAAAGACGAGACAATTTTTTGCATGAAATTACATAAAAATTTTAAAGATTTAACAGTGAAATTGTCCTGAAATTTTGAATGCTTGAATTTGATGCTATAATTTTGTTGAACCTGCAATTGAAAACCTCCAAAAATTATGAAAGTATAAACCAAATATTTTCGAATTTAAGCTTTTAAAGTGAAAGAACTTTAGTTTTAAGACTTGAAAAATTAAATAGTTTTAGATTTGCGCATTGAAAACTATAATTTTAAATTGAAATTATAGAAGTTTAATTATTCTAAAAACTTTAAAAATGATATGCTTCCTAATTGGAAACTTTCAAAATGAGGGAATTCAAACACCTGAAGCGTTAAATATTAAACAAAACTCCAGACTTGCTTAAAAAATGAAGCATATATATTGGTATAAGAATTCATTTTCAGATTGTGTATCGCGATTCTTAAAATTCAGTCGTTTAATCTGAAGCGAAAAACTAATTATTTGTAAATCAACGATAAATTAGCATTTCCATATTAATATGTTCTAAAAATACATTTGTTATAATTCTAATTTACTATTCTAACCCTTTTGATAATAGCTACAATTTCACCAGCACCAATGCTCCTTGCAAAGTCCATTTCGAGAGAAAAAATTAGATAAAGTGCTTCCTTCAACTATTCCAACCACTTCGAAATGTTCCAAGCTCCAGCTCTTTAAATAGTAATTTCGTTTTTGAATTTATTCGAAATCGAAACCGTTTTCGTGCCTGGTGTTAAATTCTGAAACTAAAACAAAGTGCTCTCCATCGGTAAAGTACTGTAGGTAAAGTAGATCATCACCAGACCAGGTGTTCCGATGGTTCATGGTTCCAGTTCCAGGAACTTGAATCTCGATGAACTCCGTCAACGCATGTCAACGTGTGTCAACGGCAGGATCAGGAAAGGGAGGACGAGAGGAGTGAGGATCAAAGAGCTAAGTAGATGTCACGAAGATTTCGATGAAAAATAGGTGACAAGACCGTTTTGTGTTCGACTTCAAATCACCAAACGTGGTGTCCTGTCATTTTCGTGCGTGAAAAGCAGCCTAGATCAAATGACAGAGGACGAAGGAAAAGTGGCGGCTCCACCGCGCAAGATTCGTCACCGGTAAGTTTTTTGCATTTTTTTCTCCTTCTAGAACATCGTTTTTATCGAAATCTCTCTGCAATCCTTGTTCTCGTCTCATGAAATTTTCCAATTATGTCATGATCTGGTCATATTTCAAAGAATTGTTGTGTGACCAGCAGACCAGATGACGCGGTTTCCATGTTTCTTGGTTACCCATTTTTAACCAATCAGTGATAGAGAACAACCTCGCGTGACTACTCTCCGACTCTGATCCACCAATCCCAACTCCCAGTTGTCAAAATCAATCGTTTGTTTGGTTTGATTGCAATACAAAAAATAATTCATATCAATCTATCTACTAATAACAAATGGAGGAAACATGTTAAACAAATTTTATTTTATAATATCACCTCTTTTTCGTTCAAATAACATAAATATATGAATAAGAGAACTTCTACACTAGGACGTATCGAAAAAAATAAAGTTGTTGCGCGAAGTTCTAATAGCAATGAAAACTTTATTTTTGGAGTCAAAAACACTCCCGTAAAGTTTCATAAAAGAAACAAATTTTCTCCTGTCTCCGCATCGTGGATATAGATAAAAATCACAATAAATGAAGCACTTATTCTTCAAATTTGAACAGCAAAATTTTTTTTCTTTAGATTTTAATTATCAATAAAAATAGTTCAAAGCAAATTGATTTATACTCTGTGTAGCGATAATTCCATCAAAATATTTTTTGCCCTCCCTAATTGACTTTGAAGTTTCAAAAAATTGAAAAAAGTCGACTTTTTCGCTATTTTCTTAGATTCATTGTACAATATGTGCAATATGTTGCAAAAATCATATAAGGAATGTTGACATTAAAATAATTTTCATTGACTTTGAATTGCAAGGAAATATTTTAAAGTGATATATTGCTCTTTATTTCACAACAAAATTAATTTTCGGTATCTAAATAAGGTGAAAATGTTTTCAAGTGTCCCTAGATTTACACATGTACAGTGAGGATGTAATTTAAATAACTCTTATCCGGTCAGAATAACATAGAAGATGAAAAAAAACCCAGACTTCAATTTGATGGTATGATGGTCATTGGTCACATGGTTGATAAGTCATATAACATTAAGAAAATAGCGAAATATGGAATTCTGTTGTTTTTTTAATCCTCTACGTTATTCTGGCCGGATAAGAATTATTAAAATTACCTCCTAACTGTACAAGTGTAAATCTAGGTATACATGAAAACATTTTTACCTTATTTAGATACCGAAGGTTAATTTTGTTGTGAAATAAAGAGCAATATATCACTTTTAGATATTTTCTTGTAATCCAAAATCAATAAAAATGATTTTTATATCGACATTCTGCATATATTATTGGTCTAACATATTGAAAATAGATTATTCTTAACGTATATCAGACATTCCATGGTCAAATAATCGAAAAATTGCCGTAACTCTTAAGAAAATAGCGAAAAAGTCGATTTTTTCGTTATTTTGAAATTTCAAGGTCACTTAGGTAGGGTAAAAAATATTTGAATCCTTTCTTGCTATGTAAGTACAAGTCCACTTGCCTCAAACTATTAAAAATACATTGTGATTAACGTATATCACACATTACATGGTCAAACAGTCGACAAGTTTACCATGAATCTAAGAAAATAGCGAAAAAGTCGACTTTTTTCGATTTTTTAAAACTTCAAAGTCAATTAGAAAGGGTAAAAAGTATTTTGATGGAATTATCGCTATACAGGTATAAATTGATTTGCTTTGAACTATTTTTAGTGATAATTAAAATATAAAAAAAAATTTTGCTGTTCAAATTTGAAGAAGTGCTTCGTTTTTTATGATTTTTAGCTATACCTACGATGCGGAGACAGAAGGAATTTTTTTCTTATGAAACTTCAGGGGAGTGTTTTTGACTCACAAAAGAAAGCTTTCATTGCTATTAGAACTTCGCGCAAATAACTTTATTTTTTTCGATTCGCCCTGAACGAAACAACTAATAAACATTTTAATTTTATTCTCGCTCAAAGTTTTATGCACAATAATATTATGCTAAATATACTAATGTACTAATATGCAAATTAAAAATGGTTTCATATATTTGATTTCAAAAAGAATTGAAATTCTGACTTTGAACAGGGAATCAATAAGAAAAATATTTTTAAAAAATCACGTGAAGAATTACAATTGCACTTGGAACGAGGAATTTTCAAAAAGAATTATAATTCTAAGTTGCGACATGGAATTTCAGTTAAGATACATAATTTTGAGTTTATAGGGCAGGGAATTTCCGTGAAGAATTATAATTTTTATTTTGGGGCAGAGAATTTTAGTAAAGAATTCTAATTTTTACTTTTAAATAGGGAATTTCGTAAATAATTATATTTTTGACTCTGGAACAGGCAATTTTCGTAAAGAATTAGAATTTTGACTTTGAGGCAGGGAGTTTCAGTAAAGAATTATAATTTTGATAATTTGGACAGGGATTTCTGTAAAGAATTGTATTTTTCGCTTTTGGGCAGTGACTTTCCGTCAAGAATTATAATTTTTACTTTTGAACAGGGAATTCGTAAGTAATTATACTTTGAATGTGAAACAGACGATTTCAGTAAAGAAATGTAATTTTGACAATTGAGACAGGGAATCTCAGTAAAGAATTATAATTTTAATAATTTGGACGGAGATTTCCGTCAAGAATTATAATTTTTAATTTTGAACAGGGAATTTCGTAAATAACCCTAGTTTTGACTCTGAAACCGGTAATTTCTGTAAAGAAATGTAATTTTTACATTGGGACAGGAAATTTCAGTAAAGGAATACAATTTTGACAATTGGGACAGGTAATTTTCGTAAAGAATTATAATTTTTACTTTTGAATAGGGAATTTCGTAAATAATTATAGTTCTGATTGTGGAACAGGATATCTTGGCAAAGAATTAGAACTTGGAACAGGTAATTCTTTGCATGGAACATGAAATTTCGGAAAATAATTATAATTCTGATTGAGAAGATGGAAATAAAAAAAAAACTCTGTTCAAATTAAGAATTATAATTCTTTTACCAAAATTCTCTGTTAAAATCTTTTGAACTCTTATAAATTGACTGGAAAAAATGACCAACTGATTGGTAAAAAATCGGAAAATGACCGGGAATCTAAAATCATTCGTCTGGTAGAAACCCTGATCATTTTTTCCTCTAATATAAATGTTTAACATTTTGTTGTGTGTGTGTGTTTTTTTTTCAAATTACGTGTGCCGCATTGTATTGGCAGTTTCTACTTAAAATGAAATTTTTTGAAACTTAAAACGAACATTTTATTCAACTAATTGTAAGTGTTTAAAGAGTATTTCCATACATACAAAAGGTAAATGAATTGGTGAAAAGACTTGACGCGTTATATGTACCGTTGATTCAGCCATATAAAGGCAAAACTAAATGCAGTTAGATAGGGATTAAAGTGGCACAAAGAACACGTCTCGCATTAGTTTCAATAAACCATAGCCAAGATGATCATTTTTCTGCTCTATATTTTATCACATTTTTTCCTCAAGCTTTGGTATCAGAAATGATTTCTGTGTCAAAAATTAATAAGTTCAACTTCCTGTAATTACAATTAAGTAATTCATTTTCAAAAAAGAGAGTTCAATTTTTTATTTAATTTAAATATGGTTTTATTAAAATTATTTATATTATTTGTATTAAAAATTAGACTAAAGAGTTGGTTGTTAAATTCTTATAAACAAGAGGACTATTTTTAATTACAATATTTATATATTTAATGTTGAATATTGCATCAAAATTTTGTTTTCAGAGCTTCCGGGTTTGAAGCTATTAAATTAATAATGATTAAAAAACAATATAAGTGAAGGATTTAAGATAAATGTCGAACTGGTGCTACTAAGTAATTCACTGTTTAAAGGAAATATCTTTCAATTGAAGGGAAAGGGATTTCACACTTTTAATATATCGATGTGGAATAAAGTTAATGTTTATTTGACATTTGCCTGAAATGGCCTAATGAAAAGAAAAGGTAACCTTCCGTCCTCCGAATTAATCAGCGATCCCTATGTTTAGTTCGGACGAGACTGCGAGAGGAAAAACATCGTTGTCGTATCAGTTCTCGTTGTCTGGGAATTTCCGTGCAAAAATTTCGGCAATTCTTGTAAAAAAGTATCAGGAAATAATTTGTTGTAATTGTGAATTTCATGCTATCAGTGTATAATTGTTTTTGTAGAATTTTAAACATTGATTTTAATTTAGCTTTGTGTTAAGACAATCTATCGTTGACTGGCATAGTGTCAACTATTGATTGATGCTTTTATATTTAGATCATCGATAAATTGACATTACTGCACATAAGGTTTAAATAATCTCTAATTAATTATTATACTTCTATTTTTATCACTGATAAATCTTACAGAAACAAGTGTATTTCATAGAAATTGTTTTGAGTTGAAATAAATTTACATAAAGTTTTAAATTCTGATCCAAACCTTGGACGTTGAACTTCATGCCAGGAAACACGTTTGGCTACGAAATTCGATTCATATTATTTTTCACTTCCATTATGTATCAATAGACATTGTGTGAATTTTAATTTTGCCGAATTCGTATTGACAAGAAAAATTAAATATTATTTTTATAATTTCTTTTCTTCTGATGAACACGTAGATTAATCTTTCTTCTAATAAATGAAGTGTACTACGTAAATTATAAAATATTTTTTGTACAGAATTGCATCAGATAACGATACAAAACTATAGCGATTTAATAAAACATGGTCAAAATATGTATACTCCAAGCTACTTTGTTTCTTTTTTCTAAACTGTAAACAACTCAGGCGTTAAAAAAATAGCAAGAAAAATTACTGACCGCACTTTATGTACAGGAGTCTTATTATCACTCCTTATGCAATCGTTATCGTATTAATTTTATCAGTTCAGAAACAGCTTCGACAGGGAAAAATTAATTTGTATATATTTATAGTGAATTAGAAAGTTCAATAGGAAAAAAAATATTAACAAAAATATACTTGACGTCAGAAATATTAAATAAGATAATGTTCTGATTATCAGACTACTTTTTATTATTTGAACTTAGATACAAACTATAACGCAAGTTCTCATGGCTCATTTAGTTCTACACATGTAGAACTTATATTTTTCCATTCCAGAAATTTCAAACAAATGTTATGCATATTTGAGCTCTCATTAGACCAACAAATATCTTGTAATTTGAATGTGATTGAAATGTAATTTAAGTCAAATTTCTCAAAGTGTATTTTTCCCATTAGTTTCTTATCATCTAGCAGTATTAGGGACTAAAATATCGCCTTAGAAATGACTCAGCGTTTTGTTTTTGTGTTCAATAAGCTATCCAGATTTATGCCATGAAAGTGGAATTGCAATTAAATTATTATCAGCATTCATCAGTCAGGTTTCAAGCAGGCTTTGGCCCACGTTCGATTAGCGTGGCCATCGGAAGGTCAGATAATATCAAGACTACTTGAATTAATTTTTAAATCGTGAAAAAGTCATTAAATTTTTCTGAAGAAGAATGCGTGATCGATAATAACGATTTAAGTCCAGTGACTAATTTCCGTGAAAGTTGCTGGAGTTTTCCTTCGTATACCTGCGTTGTTGGGATTTAATCTCATTCATATAATTGGTCTAACTCTGCTGAAAGTGAACGCTTTTACTTTTTCATTAAATTACACATAAAATGGATTGAACAATAATCTCACGAAGCAGTGTGGATAATAATTATAATTTGTGTATAGAAATGCAAAATATCAAGTCTAGAAATGGAAGAAAAAATACAATTCAAAGTTTTAAAATTTAAGAATTTGAAGATTTGTTTTAAAGATATTCAATCGAAGCCACGAATGATAATTTTTTTGTTATAGGGCACTATGATTTAAAAAATCTTGAAATTTAAAGCATCCTTACTTAACGATTTAAAAAAATTAAATCCTGCAAATTGGAGAAAATACTTTTACTGAAAATCTGCAAATTCAGAATTATGAAAATTGAATGCATCCGAGCCTATGAAATATATTCAATCTTGAAACACCTTTAATGTGTCAAATAATACCTTTATTTAAAAAGTTATTCTAAGATCATTTTGAATGAAACTATATTATTAAAGGAATTTTTATTCGTATAAACAGGCCATCAACATCGAACTTGTAAAGTTGAGCAACACTCGGCATAACTTTTTAAATGACAATCCACGTTTATTGCACGTGCTGTCCCTACATTGTTCTGAAGTTTCGTGATAATAATATTACTGCAATTCTTATTTACTTCACTTTTGTGTGAATGACTTTATCTTTTCTCAGGCAAATCAATTTCTAATTTCAACCATTGAACTTGAAATTTTAATTTAAATTTAACTGATTTAAATCTGACCTTTCAAAAATTAGACACATTTCATTAAATTTATTTCGACTGATTCTTCTTAGCTTTTTAAAGTTATGACTCTTCTACGCAATAAGAATAAAAAGTCGTTTTCAATGACAATGAATAGATAATTTATACATTAACCAATAGGATTTTGAATAAACGAGGATTTCTCTAAAGTTTGAGCGCTCTCTTCAAAAACCATCCTAACTCTAGACAGTTCCTTTTATATGTTTTAAAACAATTTTAGACTTTGCCCTTTTTTTAATCATATTCTATACTTTAATTTATTCATTTTTTTAAATCGCAAGACCGTGACATCAGAATTATGTTGATAATTTTTCTCGAAACCAGTATGATCATTTTCTTCTGAACACGTTTTCTGTTAATCGGATATTCTAAAGGATTTTTCATTAAAAAAAAAAAAATACGAAAAGCAAGGTCTAAGGTCCTTTTATTTCAAAATAAATTCGTGATCCGTAGGTATCAGTCTGAAAGAGAAAAATTTCGTGCATTCGGTCATGCGATTTAAAAAGTAATGACCCGTTATTTATTTGAAATATTTTTTTTGGTTTATTTATTTTTCACTTTTATTTCGCAGACAGATTCGAATAGAAAAGTGGAAATCAACCAATACTTGCTCGTGAGATATTTACCTGATTAACTTCCTGACTGACTGATCATCATTGTAGGTCGTACGTGCAATCACGAGAAAACTAAGTCCATAACACGCGTGGAAACACTTCTCGACCCCTTGATCCCATCGTCCGGTCATTCTGGGGACTCTTAGCCGCTTGCTGATTCGCTTATGAACCACTTCGACTTCCTCAGTCCGTAATTGACTGTCTGCGAGGACACCGGGAAAAGAAGAGGAAGCCATGGTGCTCTACCCTCGACCTTCTGTCTGACCATTTTTTCTCATATTCATCAGCCAACTTGGAACTAAAAAGAAAGAAGCTCGTCCTGCAAGAATCAGGAGCTTGGATAAAGAAAAAACTGAAGAAATCAGAAGAGAATAGTAGAGAGGATCAAGAAGAATTGAGACAATCCTCGTCAAGGTCCTCAGGCTCTTCTCAAGAAAGCTGGTATGCTTCGGAGTCTTCTGGATGCTTTCACCGGTACATCTTACCCGCATGAAAAAAATCAGCATTTCGCTTTTGGTGAAGGTCCTGGAAAAATTAATCATTGCTTTATTAATTTTCTGATGAGGATTCTCTGAGTTTTGTTATCGTGAGTGATAAAAAGTGCTCTTCTATCCTTGAAGCTTGTGCGATGTTCAAAAATTGTGGAGAGAGTGGTGGGGAATTTGTGTATAAGAGTTTCTAAATTCTAAACCTTTTTCCGAATTCGTTTCATTTGAGAAAACTTATTTTCTGAAAGAATCTCTGATGACTAGCCAGAATTTAAAGTTTTATTCAATTTCAATAAAGTGACTGAACTTTTAAAATTGAGGCAAAACAGAGCCCTGCTCAAAATTTAAATTAAATCGAAATTGTTTCTCATCAAGGTTTCTACTGATACATCAAGGAATTTAAAATCATGTGAACTGATTACGCATTAAACACTTGCATTATCATCTACATGTGGCTTAATACTGATTGTATATGTTTCACGAATTTCACTTTCACAAAATCGGTATTCTGCCACAGTTAACATTATTTTCCGAATAATTGAAGACAAAGTTTTACTAATTTATAAATAAAGACTACAAAATAATCAATATTGTAAATATTTTGTTATATTTGTTAGTTAAAACTCGAGCTGAAAGCTCTACTAAGGCTGTCTCACTTGAAAGGTATTAGCAACTGAAACGATGGAAAAGTGTTTAGTTCCCTATGATTTAGGTAAACATGTTTTTATTTTAAAGACAACATTAACAATGTATAATCACTAAGCATAGCGTGCTAAGAATAACTTGTTTTCCTAGTTTTTAAATTCAGCCTTCACTCTCATGGAAAAATTCAGAATCCTTTTTATTTAATTTTGGATACAATTTAAAGAAATATTTGAAGAATAACTTGAAAATTCCACCAAAAGCAGTGCACTTCATCCTTCAAAATCGAAGCTTCACTAATTTGCTTGTCTCATCTGCGAAATGAAAATTGACCAACCTGTTTGTCTACTAACAACTAACAATTAACCATCATGATTAAAATCTTACTCTTCTCTAACAACTTGTACTGTGAAATGGATTAGAATGTTGCTGATGATCACTTTGGGAAAAATGGCATGGAGTAAAAATTGATAAATCCTGGAGTGGTTTCTTGATGACTTTTGGGTCGTCTTGGATTGTGGAAATGAAGATCGGGGGCTTATGTTCTTGCTCGACAATTATTTTGAAGGTAACACCGTCCGAAAAGACAAGTCTCGCCAGGTGTCGACAGATAGTGCATCCGAGGACGAGGAAGGAGGAAAGGAGATCAAGGATTATCAAAATCAATCACAGGACAAAATGACGGATGCTGCAGTGAGCTTCGTCCTCGGGGACCCAGATCCCATGGAGGAACTCGAAAGAGAGGACAGCTTCGCAGATTCTGACGCCAATGATAGGCTTCAGCAACAACCAATTCTTCCTGGATTAGTCGAACGTCGAAAGCGTCTCAGGTGAATTATTATTTTTTTATGATTTTCAACAAGTTTTGTCCCAAAACAAATTTAAATAGGAAAGGGACAGTAGATGGGCTTCGCGACGAATTTTCCGAAGAGAAAATAATTTCGATCTTGCGTGAAATATTCATTTTGAAAGCTTCCAATATTGCTCAGAGCGGTCGCTGAATCGGGAAACCGGGAAATAACAGTGAATCTCTTTTTGACCAGGAATTTTACAAATTTTTAGAAGAAAAATCATCCAATCACTTGAAATATCACAAGTTTCATATCACATGATATAAGCAATTTCAAATAAGCTCGATTGTTAACTTCTTCAATTATAAAATCATTCAGTTTACAATGCGTAATTCTAAAATCTTTCACTTTAAAAATTTCCAATTTTAGTTGTTCATTTTTCAGCGTACATTTTAAATTTAAAGAATTTTAAGTGCAGTTTGGAAGACTTAAAGAATGAAAAATTATAAGCACGTGAAATAAAAAATTTGTGATAAAAAAGTTTCAAGTTGATCAACTGTAAATATCGCTGTGAAGTACTATGGGTGCATTTATTAGTGCTTCCTCATAGGATTCAAATAAATTAGGGTTTTCTCTGAAAAAAAATAACAAAAATTGATACTTTCAATATTTTTCAAGTTTATGTTTCTGTCGCTATTCATTGATCATGAAAGGTCATCTAAGGTTCGTTAGTAGGTCAATCGACGCATCTCAATGACGCGAATAATTACATTACATACAGTACTATTATATTCCCAATATGAAGAAAAATTTCCTCTCATAAACAAGGTAAATAATTCTATTCAAAAGTTAAAAAGCGGTATTGGTAGGTCATGCAAGGTCATGAAAGGTTGTTCAATAGGTCAATTGGTGCGTCTCGAAAGAGATACGTCATTGTACGCTCCTGTTGTATTCCCAATATTAAAAAAAGTTTTCCTCATAAAAACAAGATAAACAATATATTTTGAAAAAGCATAAATAGGTATTGCTCGATCATAACAGGACATGGAAAATTTTTCAGTAGTTCATTCTGGGAAACAAATAGATCAGACATAGTACTGTAGTATTTCTAATATCAAGACAGTTTTTCTCCTAAAAACAGAATAAACCTTTTTTTTTCAACTTCATAAGTTGGTACTAGAGACGCGAACAAATGCATCAGATAAAATATCGTTGTATTTCGAATATCAAACAAGTTTTTCTCATATAAACATGGTAACAATTTTTTACCATTGCTCTTTGTATTTCGAATATCAAACAAGTTTTTCTCATATAAACATGGTAACAATTTTTTTACCATTGCTCTTTTACTTTTCGAGATATGGTAAACAGAAAAAAGTTACATAGACGCACATGGAAATGTTTTAAAATTGCATTTTCGAGTTCCTGGGGTCGAACTATATGGAAATATGTCAAGAAAGTAGATTTGAAAATTTAGGTAATTACAAACCTCGATAATTAAGCAATATACATTGATTCATGATTTATAAAATTGAACTGTAGTTCGAGTATTAAAAATTGAACAATAATTGATTTTAAAAGAAGATTCTGAATCTGTTCAATATAAAAACACATGTAAGGCCATGTGACGAGTGGGTCACTTCACCGGATTCCTACCTTACCGGCACTTTTTTTATTTGTAAACTTATGTTCACACGAATAGCCACATCGAGTTGAAAATTTGGAATAATAAATAAGAAGCACTAAGAAATGCGGCTCTGGTCCTAACTTTTTATAATTATGAAAAAAGTTTTTTT
>CAKNXH010064707.1:0-46386 GCA_932178445.1 Andricus quercusramuli | reverse complement strand
ATGCGGCTCTGGTCCTAACTTTTTATAATTATGAAAAAAGTTTTTTTGTTAAATAATATTTGTTTGCTTTTTTCATAATTATTAAAATTTAGGACCAGAGCCGCATTTCTTAGTGCTTCTTATTTATTATCCCAAATTTTCAACTCGATGTGGCTATTCGTGTGAACATAAGTTTACAAATAAAAAAAGTATCGGTAAGGTAGGAATCCGGTCACGTGACCCACTCGTCACATGGCCTTATAAAATATTCAAAATCAAACAATTTTAAACTGAATTGTTTGAAATAGGAAGCCTTGAATCGTTAAAATTTCAGAACGTTAAATTTAAACTTTGAACATTAGGATTTTAATTGTTCCGTTTTGAGAATTTTTAATTTGTAAGTGAAAGTTTTGAATCTTGATATATACAAATTGAATAATTATTAATTTGAAATGGCTTAAAGTCCAACTAATTGAACAATGATAGCGTAGCCCAGATTTATATTAAAGTTTAAAATTTTACATTTTAACGGAATTTAATTTAAAATGGTTTGATTGAAAAGTTTTAAAAGCTTTTTTTATACATGTAAATTATTAAGCTTCAATTTTAAAAGTTTAAAATTCTAAGGGGTTCTACTTTGAGTACTTTAATTTGCAGGTCAGTTTTGATTACTTCAAATGAAAAATTTCTTAGCTTTTGAAGGTTGAGTTTTTTAATTTCAATGACCGTGAAAAATGTTTGCGGTCCGGGGAAAACGGGAAATGATGAAGAATTTTTTCCTCGAATAACACGGCCACCCTGAAGGCCTCAACCTGTAAAGTTGCCTACTTTGAGATGATATTTTATTCTATAATTAATAATTAAATATGAAAATTTAATAAACTTTCTTTATATAATGAACGAATTTATTTCGAAAAAGGAAATAGGAATCTTGTTTTTAAATTTGTTTTAAATATCCAAACTCATTTTCCTCAGAAATTTTTTTTGGGAAAAGCGAATTAAGAGTGCCTATTTCCAAGTCACCTTATTGACCCTCGAAATGAATATTTACCAGTGTAATTGTTCGCACATTGAAAGATGCAACGACACGAACCTCGAACGTTGGTCGTTTTAAAGTGATGGTTTCAAGCTGCTTGAAACTTACCTGTTTTTTTTTTCTATTTTTCTTATTTGTTATTATTTTGTTTTTGAAAAATGTTTGGATAAATGAAATGTACTGAGAGAGTGTAGGGTTAAATATAAACGAGTCCAATGTTTATTTTTAAAGATAAAGTGCAATGGACTTTGCTTGTTTGTGATGTCTACATTTCGGTAAAAATATAATTTTGATCATTATGAAGAGTCGAGTTTGTCTTCTCAGGGGCCACACTATTTTTTACTAACATCTCTTTTTATTTTCATTCAAATGTTTTTTTTCTATCAAAAATTCTAAAATTAAATTAGGATGCTCTTCCGAAAATTTTACCTAAAATTTTATTACAATTGCGAAATATTAATTTCTTTGGAAAAGGAGAAAAACCCCAATGAGATTTTTAAGTTGGATTTCAAAAAAAGGTGCAATTATGTGCGAGTTTATACTAATTGCTGAATTTTGAAATGGTTAAATTTAAAAAGCTTTTGGTTTACGTTTATTCATTATCAAAGACTTCTGAGCTCTACTTTTTTAAACTCAAATACTGCAATTTAAAATTGTTTTTCTAACGCTAAATTTTTGTTTAATACTAAATTCTTATTTGCTGTTAAATTTTTACTTTTAATGATTGTAAATATTCTACCAGGGCGTTGACTTGGAATAAAAAGTCGAACCGGAAATAACATTTAAAATTTTCGAAAATGTGATATTTTATATTAATTTTGATTAAAAAAAAAACAAATAAATTGGAATGTTTATTGATTAAAATGGGAATAAATATGGTTAAAAAAAAAGTATGCGAATGTTGTAAAATTTAGAAAACTTATAACAATTAAGAACACTGTTTATGATCTGAATGATTTGTATTTTCTTCTTTTAAGTATTATATTTTTACTCAAAGTATGAAAAAATTACATTTTTCATAAAATAATTATGTACTCAGTGTAACTTAGTATATAAGCGATCCCTTATGTAACAAAAATGAATGCGAAATTCTGGCATTTTCGCTCAGCAAAAAAAATGTTAGTTGCGCTAAAACTGCTTTCAGTTATTATAAGAGTAATATTACAGATATTATTCAAGATGATATATGTTTCATTAATTATTAATATTTGTTATAATATATGTAATAATTATCATTTTTTGTAAATTAATAATTGAAATAAATAAAGGGCAACTTTGGGCTTTTTCCGTAGAAAAAATTCTTTCTTGAAAACAAATTGTGTCATAGTGCATATAGAATATCAGTGATTCATTTAAGTTAATGAACAATTATTGATAATCAGTTTATAACAATCATAAAAATGATTTCTAATAATTTTTTATTAACCTTTGTGCCTAATTCAAATTCTAAACACATTTCTAAGCAGTTTCAGTGAAAAAAACAAACTTTTTTTTCTGCTCGAAAGTGCAAAAATTTTGCATTTATTAATTTCAAATATTTATAAAAAATTTGTAATTTTGTCTCAGATATATTTAAACGCATTATTTTTATAAATATCTGTTGCAATTCAGGCGATTAAGGGAAATTTGAATCTGAAAAAAAAAACAAATTTAAATATTTTGTCATAAAAATTGTTTAAAATGATTATTGCATTGCACTTTTAGCAATAAGAAATATTTTATACCGTGAATTACGAATGTTGCCAATTTTTCAATTGAATTTGTTCATATCACCTGAATGAATTAATAAACTAATTATTTTTGTTCCATAGGTTTCCATGTATTGATTACAGACGATTTATGATACAAAAAACAAAAATAAATAAATAAATTATTTTCTGAAAAACGTCTTTTTTCATATATTGAAAATATAATACTTGAAATTATACAAAATCCCGAAACAATGTATTCATTTTCTCCGGAATTTAATGCACTTTCGTTTAGAAAAAGAAAAATTGAAATTGGGTCAAAATTGCAGGCTGTAGAATTTTTTGCACAGAAATCATGCGTTTCGTCCCACTGTGAGACAATAGAATGAAATTTTGATGTCTTAATTATCTGCTTAAATGTAGTTAAAATAACAGTCGATATTTTTTGTAAATTTGTCTTTGGTCAATTATTTTTGGTATTCAAATTGGTAAATAATTCTTAGGTATAATTTTTATTTTTTCTGTCTAGCCATCATATATTGATTTATTATTGAAGGGTAATTAAAAAAAACTATTATAAGAATTATTTATTTGTGTACTAAGTGAATTTCACATCAACTATATTGCAGCACATGTAATTATAATTAAACTGTGACAATGAAAGATTAAAATTGTGTTTTTTCTAAATCACCCTTCAATAACTAATCAATAATTAATCATATATATATACATATATATATAATTAATAATTATTGATTATATCTAAGAGATCGAAATTGTATTATGGGTATTTTCCCATATTATGAGTACATTTTTCAAAGTAATTGACTGAAGAGAGCCACCATTAGGGGTCATTTGAGGCTGTTTTTGACCTCAAATTGAAAACTGTAGCTCCCCCTCCCCCTCGCCCCCCGCGAAAAGTAACGTGGCCCAAAATGCTACGAAAATATAGGAAAGAGGCTTATTTTTTTTACGAAAAAAGGGTAATATTGGAGGAATAAATTCTATCACATAAAAGTAATGTAAATACTACATTGAATACAATATGAAATACTTTAAATTCCTAAGATTTCAAGTTGTAATATATATTTAATTTTCAATAAGCAAGATTAATTTTCTATCCAAAAAGACGAATTATCAACGAAAACATTATATTTTAAACCAAAGAAGTGAATCTTCAAAAAATATCAATTTTTAACCGAGTAGTTAATATTACAACCAAATAGATGAATTTTCCAGCAAAAAGATTACTGTTTAACAAAAAAACACGAAGTTTCATCAAAATGAATAATTTTTCAACAAAATTCGTGAATTTTAAGGACACCAGGACGAATTATCTACAAAAAGTTTGAATTTGCAACCCAAAATTATGTTTTTTTAACAAAAAGGTCAATTTTCTACTAAAAAGTTAAATTTTCATAAAAATAGTTAAATCTTTAACCAAATAGTTAAATTGAAACCAAAAATATTAATTCTTAACAACAAAGTTAAGTTTCAACTGAATAGTTTAATTTTCTACGAAATTGTTGAATCTTCAATCAAACCAGATTAATTTAGAACCAAACACTTACATTTTTAACAAAAGAGGATGAATTTTTAAACACAAAGATTAATTTTCGACCAAAAAGACGAATTTTTAACAAATTACATGAATTTGAACTAGAAAAGATCAATTTTCAATGAATGGAAAAATTACATTGTTAGTTAAAAGCATTAATTATCAACTACAAAAAAAAAACGAATTTTCAACATAGGATATGAAGAGTTCATTCCTAAAAAAGATTATTTTTTAACCCGGAAGACTAATTTTCTAAAAATGGAATAGTTAAATTTTCAACCAAACCGATGAATCTTGAAAAATATTAATTTTTAATAAACCAGTTCAACTTTCAACCAAGTAGTTGAATTTTTAACTAAAAAAGTGAATTTTTAACCAGATAGTTAAATTTTTAACTAAAAAGATGAATTTTCCAGCAAGAAGGTTAATGTTCTACCAAAAAACGTGAATTTTCAACAAAGTACATTAATCTTCTACCAAAAAGTTGAATTTTCATGAAAATAGTTTGATTTTTGATAAAAAAGTTAATTTTTGACCGACTACTTTAATTTCCTACCTAATTGTTGAATCGTCATATAAATCAGAATTATTTATATCTAAACAGTTGCATTTTTAATCCAAAATGATGTGTCTTCAAAAAAAAAATTAATTTTCGACCAAAAAGGCGAATTTGTATAAAAATACATGAATTTTCAACTAGAAAAGATCAATTTCGAATAAAAAAATATAAATTTTCAGCAAAAAATGGACTAGTTACATGTTTAGTTAGAAAAATTAATCCTCAAACCAAAGAAAAAAACTAACTTTCAACAAAATAGTTAAATTTTCAACAAAAGAGATGAATTTCATCTAAATCTAAGATTATGAAACTTGAAAAAAAATGAATTGTCAACAAAAGCGTTTAACCTAAAAGATGATTTTTAAACCCAGAAGATGAATTTTCTAAAAATGGAATAATTAATTTTTCAATCAAGGAGATGAATCTGCAACCCAAAAAATTAATTTTTAACAAAATGAGTTCAACTTTCAACCAATTAGCTGAATTTCTGACTAGAATTTGAAACCAAATGAGATGAATTCCGAACCAACAATATAATAGTACACTTTTCAACCAAAGGTATGTTTCTTCAAAACATTGAACAAATTTTTTTTTTTAATTCATTATCAGGAAACATACTAAATTTCTTATCTGCCGAAATATCTGGAACCATAAATTTCAAAAATATTATTCTGTTTAAATTATAATAAGATATCACAATACGTAAAATTACACATTAGAAACCCTTATGTTAGATCTGTTTTATTGGTCCTTTTAGTGAGAGGAAATTTGATACTTGCTACCGGGAAATAACCGGTGCAGAATCGAGAATTTGGCTTCGAATTCAGATACTATTTCAAATTTTGTTTTCATTCAATATTTTTAATCTTGCTCTTCAATGTGGCTATCAGATAAAAAATTAATAATCTTTCATTAAAAAAATAAAGTAATATTTCAAGTAATAATTGGAGAACGGACGAAGACTTTCTTAAAAATTGACCTCACAATTCTAGAGGAAAGTCAAACCAAACCAGTCTGAAGTGTATTTACGAACTGAAAAGTATGCAAAGAAGCACGTGTATTTTGATAGTAAGGCACGTAGCACGTGGTCACGCCGAGCCAGAATGGGAGGGTTTTAATTCTTGACGGGATTGGTCAAGAATCTTTGTCCGGTATCAGCTGATCCATTCGTTCTATCCTTTCCTTCCTTTATTTCCCTCTCATGTTCCCCTTCCACATCGACCACATCTCGATTAAAATACACTTGTTAGCTATACTCAGCAACAATCAATCACTTTATTCTGAAAATAATTATTGCAATGATTTATTTAAAAATTTTACTTGAATATTCTAAATTAAAAATCATCTTCCATCTGAGCATTACTTTTTTTGCACCATCAACGTTCAATCATTTTTATGAGAAATCTCTAAATGAAAATAAAAACGTGAAGTTATTACCTGTTACTAGAAATGATGGGAATTTTTTAAACTATATTCTTAATTTTACTTTACTTTAAGGTCTCGAAGTAATCATTGGTAAAAATTAATTTCAGGAATTTTACTTAAAATTAAAATTGCCGAGAAATTTAATTTAAACTCCCCTTCACTTTTAAGTGAATACTTTCCAAGGATAAAATATTAAGTTCAAGGTCACGGAATCAACATCAAAATGCCATTATAATATTATTTAAAGAAACAAACAATTGGACACAAAGTTAACATTTAGTCGGCAGGTTCAAGATCAGATACCGGTTTTCTTTATAAAAAAAAAACAACTAATGGAACATAAAAAGTGATCGTTAATCGCGTGATTCGTGATTGAGCGGTACTGTGTACCATAAAAGTGGGGCCTCTGTCCGGACTTGGCCACCTCATCGAATCCTCGACAGTGACCAATAGACTCCTGAACAGGAAAGATCCCCTCAAAATTAATTTCTAGTCCCAATCGTCTTCGAACTTGAAATCATTTGTCAATTGCTGTACTATAAAATTACACATTTTGTAGTGAAAAATTTCTAAGAAAATGAAACGTGTGATCGGTTGCTGTGAATCGTTTTTACTTAATTTATGCAAAGAATTTTAATTTAAACGCGATGCGAAAGTGAGTGAGATGAGTGAAAACAGACGTGCTTTATCAATTTTGAATTGTCAGCTTTCTGTCTCGAAAGTAAAAAACAAATGCAAAAGATTTTTATTAGCTAGATTAAAAATGAAAATCTTAATAGAAATAAGAGATTACTCCTGGATGTTAGTCCGAAATCCAAGGTCCAGGTTGCAATTCAACTAGAACTAGAAGATTGAGTTTTTGAAATCGAATTTGTAAATTCGATTTTAATTTGGTAAATTAAATGTTTTGTTTTAAGATTAAAAATTAAGAATGAAATAGTTTCTCATTGAAGGTTTATTTTATTTATAGAGAATACAATTTTATAAAACAAATTATGAAACGGATACGAATAAAGTTGCATTAATTTGGTCGTGGGTTTCGTATTATACCAAGATTCAGTACCGTACGAAGTTATTGATTGAAAAATGCCACACGCGGCACTTTTTTACTTCCCGGACCCAGGAATGCCGTGATGACAAAATGGGTCCCACAGTGCTACTTTAAAGTCAATACATAACTGGCTTTCAAGATGTACTTTGAGCACAGCAAACATATTCAATGCAATTTGCGGCTTATGACGATCATTCTCTGCTGCATCACATTAATATCAATAAATTCAGAAAAAAAATAGCAAGAATAATTAACTTGATCTGAAAGTACTCTTTTTTATCGAGACGAACCTGAATTTCATTTTCAAAACGTAAATAAACTGCGATAATTTAATTTTCAATTTCACTTTTTCATTTCGGAAAATCTGTTCAAAATGGAATTTGGGAATTATTTTACTTACGGAATCCAGTGAGCAATTTCTTATTAATTTGTCTTTATCTAGACTTTATTAAAATCTATGATATTTAATGCCTAGAAGAAACCAATTTGAGATTGAAAGTTTATTTTCAAGCTAAACTCCGTCGTATAAATGAACAAAGTTTAAAGTGTTGGAATGTTTGGATATTGTTTCTCGAGACTTATTTGCAGAAATGAGTTAAAGTGAAGACAAGCAAGTCGAATTGAGAAGACGAAACTTGACATCGTGAAAATGATGCTGTTCCCCTCGAAGCTGGAAGATGACAAGGAATTTGTGGCGCCCTGAGAATCCGAGATTTCAAAGTATTGAAATTGTCCAATTCTCAAAAATAGAGAACTATGAAACACATATTTTTAAAATTAATGTAGTGGACTTTGTTCTCTAAGATATTATTTCGAGTGGGAGATTTAAATATTTTACAAGTCTCTGCCTCGGATTTTGAATTTTGGACTCTTTCCTGGTTACGGGTTCTTTTTTTCTCCATTTTGGAATCAGTTTCTTGAGACGCTCGTGATGAAACGTATAAAAAGATTCGTCTTAGCACAAAGTGGTGAAAAAGACCCGATCTGGAAAAGTTCTGACAACTTGTTGGCTGGAATTGTCAGGATGAATAGTGAAAATAACGAGGAGGAGGACAAGGACTCTAAAGAATCACCCACTCAGGGTGAAACAGCTGCGGGGTTAACGTAATTAAATTTCAACTTTTTATTTTTGGATAGTTGATTTGCTTCCATCATTCCGAACCTTAATCTGGTATTTTATTCCGCAGTTCTAAGCTAAGGTCGAACTTTTTTCTACAGAGAGAGAGAAAGATGTCTCAGATTTGTGCCATTTTTTTCATAATTCTTAACTCGAATAATTTTTGAGTTTATGAACGATCCAAATTATTAGCAGGGTGCACAGTCTTCCCCCTTTTTTCTTAGATTCCCCCTTTTTCTTGAAATTTCCCTTTTTTCCCCCTATTCTCAAAAAACTTCCCCTTTTTCCCCTTTTCTCATTAAATATACGATATTTGAAATTGTACCCAGTATTGAATAATAATTAAATCAATTATAGCATTCGAATAAATTATTTATGAATAAATAAGGTACACGTTTCAAGTGCAGACCATTAAAAATCAATAATACTCTTTAAAAAAATTTGAAGATGAAACATTTTAAAGCAAGTTGAATGTGTGAAAACTGGAGACAGAAGTTATTATCCAATATAAAATTGGAACAGTCACAAAATATACAGTACTTTTCAAACAAGCTGTCTTTTGGGTTGAAAATCAAACTACTTTGTTAAAAATTCATTTTTTCAAACTGAAAATTGCAATTTTTTATTGAAAATTATTTTTTGTATTGAAAGCTTATATTTTTGAGTTAAAAATTCAAATATATTGTAGAAAGTTATTTTTTTTTGCTCAAAAATTCAATAATTTGGTAGGAAATTGGTTTTTTCATTTGAGAATTAGTTTTTCAGATAAAAATGTAGCAATTCCATTTTTGGTTCAAAATTTATCTTTTTTATTTTGGAAATTCAAATATTCGGTTAAAAATTTATGTAATTTGTAAAAAATTCGTCCTTTCGTCATTTTTCAGTTAAAAATTCATCATTCCAGTTAAAGTTTTTGTTTGTTAAAAGCTAGGGTTTTTAACTAAAAATTTTAATTTTTGGTTGAGAATTAACTTTTTAATTGAAAATTCATATTTTTGTGTTGAAAAATCAACTGCATTGTGGAAAATTCTTCTTTCAGGCTTCAACATTCAACAATTTGGGCGAAAATTCAGTTTTTTCAATTGAAAATTAATTTTTCGAAACGATAATGTAACTGAGTTCCATTTTTGGTTAAAAACTGATGTTCTTAATTCAACAATTAAACTATTTTGTCCAAAACTTATCTTATTTTTATTTTGGGTTTTCGGAAAAAAAAATTTGTCGTGAGTTGGAATTTTTGGGATTTCCTATCTTTTTTGCGATTTTGGAACGTTATAAACACCACGAAAAAAATGATTATCATGAATAAAAAATAATAACTTGTTTCTTTGGTTCAAGCTGAAGAAATTTCAGGTTCGAATCAATAAAAAAAATGTTTTAGTACATTTAAAAAAAATTTAAATAAGGCCAATTTTTTTTTTAATACTTACAATTTTTAAATGTAAATTTCAAAAAGACAACTGAAGATATTTATCGATTGAAAAATTTGTTTCTTCACTTATTTTGGAAGTCCACCCACAAATTGTAACTCAAACGGTTCGACTAATTTTAGTATTTTCACTTCGCTCTACTGAAGAGAGTAGTTTTACATTTACATTGAAAGTATCCAATTTTTAAAAATAAATTCTTTAATGGCAGAAATCATTGAAAAATCATTGAAAATTTTGTTTAACTGTAACATTTGTTATAAAAAGATTATTTTCTTCTTTGCGGCATGTAAAAATAAATCTTTAATCTTTCCCCTATTTCCCCCCTTTTTCGTGAGAAAATTACCCTATTTCCCCTTTTTTGAGCTCCTTTTGCGCTTAGAACTCTGTATTATTATTATTATTATTATTATTATTATATTTTCACTTAATTACCAGCTAACTTCACTTCGTTGAGTGCTGAGGGGAAACAGTGGGCCAAATGTATGGGACTAAACCTTGTTTTATTAAGATCTTCCGAAAAAAATATTTTTTTCACTACAAGTATACTTACTACTAGAAATCAGTTTTTATTTTTCAAGAACTAATAATTGAAATAATAAAATGATAATTATTTGTATTAATTACGAAGATGTTACAAAACTAACGTTTAGTCTCATACACAGCTGGTGATGAAGTAATAATACGTAATGCTTGATTTTAATAATATTGTTCGAAATAGTCTCCTTTATTTATTGTACAAATCAGAAAACATATATTTATTTTATTTTGGAATACATTTGTGAAAAATGGAATGAATTGGTTGATTTGCTTAAATAAGATTTGTGTTTGATTGAACACATTATTGGAATTTTTGGTATGTGGCGAAAGAGTCGGAGAAATCATTTTTATTCTTGAGAAATAATATCTACCTGATCAAACTAAATGGAAGAAAATGTGTTACGCGAGCCATTCAAATTAACGGTGAATACTTTCTCCAATCCCATTCATATTGCCTCTATGCAGAATGTTACGTCGTGTTGATTCACGATCTCGCATGAACCATCAATGTTACAACATGTACATTTTTCGTTTTAATTATGATTATGAAATTATGGAAATATAATTATGAAAATGTTATGTATACATTTTTTTCTGTCGGGGTGTCCAGCGTGCGGGGAAAACGTGAAAAGCGGGGATTGTAGAGGACATTTATTGGTGCGGGAAATGTACGGAATTTTTTGTTTCATAGACGGGGCAGTATAAAAGCTTTCTTTGTTTTTTGAATCACCGTATTTTCACTACAATTTCTACGAAAAAGTACAAAATGGCTTAGGAATGTTCAAATGATTCATGTAGGTAAAAAAAGGCTTGATAATAAAAAGGAGGAAATATGAAGTTTATTTAGTTGTTTTTGAGAACATTATTATTTTCGTAATTTTTATACTTATTTTCATAGATTTTACTTTTGTTTTGTTTTGGGAGGCTAGAACAGTCTTCCAAAAGATTAATTTTTATACAGTGCACCATAAAAGACGTTTCCGATATTTTGGACATCTGAGAACTTTCACTTATCATACACTACTGGAATAAATTGACCGGTTTAAGCAAATCAAAAACGGAAAGGAAGCATGTTTTCCACATAGTCATTTTAATGGGTTTTTAAATGATTTTTTTTTCTTCAAATTTTTGTCTAATACTTTGAAACGTCTTTCTGATCCGAATACTATTTTAACTGAGGGTCGATACAACTCCTTTCTTAAACGTTATAAATAACAGAATTGAAGAATTCTCAATTTTGGGTTCATTATTTTGTTTTTTATTTTTTCAATTTCTCAACTTCTTGCTATAGTTTTTTCTATTCGGAAGTTCCGAGGCATTTGAAATACTTTGTAAATCTAGCTAGAAAGCATATTTTAAAAACTAAAAAAGGACTTGTCAATTTTGTCTAGTGTACTTTGATAGGTAGAAAACCCTCAAATATACCAAATATTTATTAAGCTCTCTTAGATAAATATAATTTTTTAACGCACAACTAAGTATTTCAATGATTTGTTGCATTAAAACGTTATATATTCTATAGAAATCAAAAATTTTTTTGTAGCGAATTTTTATTAGCAGAAACTCCTGAAATTTATCAGAAAAAATCTGTTGTCATGTTTACAGTGGAATTTTAAAGTTTTTTGTTAAAAAGAAGGGTCTGTTAAACATGATTTGAAAGTTAGCAATACAGAATTAGATAACCAATATTTTTATCGAAAATTAGTTTATTGCATACGAAATTTAAAAAAAATCTAATACACGTGCTAAAATGATTTTTTTTTTCAAAAAATCATTTTTTGACACAATAAATTAAAAAACAATTATTTAGAGTTTTAGTTACAATTGTGTCATATTAATAATTGTTGTAAACCTTTCAGCTTTGATATTTCTTGAAACTATTATCATAGAATGAAGAAAAATAATATTTGTTCATATTTTGCGGATTTTAGCAACAACAAAATTTTGCCATACTGTGTTATCGCGATCTTCAATTTTGATTTATTCGAAACAGAATATTTATATCGTTATAACAGAATAAGTTTCTTTTTTGTAAAAAATAGAAAGTAATTCGTTTTTTAATCCCTATCCAAAGCCGATTTTGAAACCCATGACATTTTAAGCTCGTAATTATCGATCGATTTCTTCGGAATTGGCCAACTTTTTTGCAAAAAACTTGATCAACTCATGTTAGATATAACGTGATTATCTTTCGTGGAGCAGTATTATGTAAAAATAATTCAAGATTGTTTCACATTTATTTATCTTAAGTAACTTTTTTAAATTTGCCGATTGTTTTTGTAATTGGCACACCGCATGTCAAATTCTTATAGAAAAATGTGAAATAAGTAAGACGAAATTATTATTTTCCTTAAAAATTATTTAAAAAATTTTCATTGAATGTTGTGCAACAGTAGTGATGTAAAGGGGGATACATACTTATAATATGTATGTATAAAAAAAATGTAATGCATGCATTTTTAAGACACTGAGAAAATTAAAACAACAAAAAACCAATAAAAAAGACAAAAAACTCAAATAGGGAAACTCCAAATCATATCCGATTTTTTGTTTGTTTGAAAAATTTGTTGACTAAAACGGGACAAGTTAAGCTAGTGTGCGTATTTAGTTTCGAAAATGATTATTTTTTGTCTTATAAAATAAATCACCCTATTGTACACACTTGTAATTTTGAAAGATTTTCATCAAAGTACGGGAATTTTATTCTACGTCTCCGCTGGACACCCTGTCTATATTTCATTCAAATAGTTATAAATCATTTATTTCTTAACAACAAAATTCTTGGAATTAAAAAAGCAACAAGAAAAAAAAGGCAAGAAAGCATTTTTTCAATTCAAATAGACACTTAGTGTGTGTTTTCTAAATTTTGATCGTTAGATTTTTGTGTTTCTTTAATTCCAAGAATTGTGTAGTTACATTTTTATGTTGGACGTTAAAGAGGTATTTAAATATTGATTTATTATGAATTAAGTTCTATAAATTATATCTTTACTCGTTAATTTTTTAGCCTGTTTTTACATTATTTTGTCAAATAACCAGTGGTGCAGTCGAGGCTTGGCGCGGGCAGGGCCTGGCGTCGCGTCGCCAGGGTACTTTTTTTAGTAGGCCTGGCGGCGCCAAGCCACTTTCTTGTCTCACGGCAAATTTTTATAGTTATAGACCATCCATAAAGGACGTTACCAATTCTTGATTTTTTTACCTCCCCCTCTCCCGAAAAAACCAAATGGTAAAATTTTTAAGCCAGAAATACGAATTTTTTCAAATAAAGTTGAATTTGTAACAAAAGTGTTATTTCACAACCAAGAAAAATAAATTTTTAACCAAGAAGGATTACTTTTTATCATAAAAGATGAATTTTCAATTTTTTAACAAAATAGTTGAATTTCAAATAGTTAAATTTTTAACTTATACAATATACAGGATAAAGTTTCAACCAAAAATGGAATAGGGAATTTTCCAGATAAAAAATCTGACAAACAATTTTCACCAAAATTGGTTAATTTTCATACAAAAAGATGAATTTTCGACCAAGAAGATCAATGTTACATAAAAAAAGATGAATTTTCAACTTATCCAGTAGGTATACAGGATAAAGTTTGAACCAAACATGGAACAGTTAAATTTTCAAATTAAAAAATAATTTTTTGTACAAAAAAAAAGAATAATTTTCAACAAAGTAGTTAAGTTTTCAACCAAAAAGACGAATTTTGAACAAAATACATGAATTTTCAACAAAAATATTTCATTTAAAAATCGAAAAGACGAATTATCTAAAATAGTTGAATATTCAACCAAAAAACATATTTTAACGAAGCATGTAACAGTTGATATTTCAACAAAACAATTGCATTTTCAAGCAAAAAAGATAAATTTTCAACCTAGAAGATTGAGTTTCTACTAAAAAAAATGAATTTTCGACCAAAAAGTTTAACTTTCAATTAAAAAAGATAAATTTGTAATTAAATAGTGAAATTTTTAACTGAAGAAGATAAATTCATAACCAAAAATGGAATGGTTTACTTTTCAGTTTGAACATTTAATTTTCAACGAAGTTTAGAACGAATTTCCATCAAAATAGTTCAATTTTCAACCAAAAAAGGTGAACCTGCAACTAAGAAAATGATTTTTTAACAAGGTAGTTGAATTAAAAAAAAAGATGGCTTTTTTAACAATATAGTTACATTTTCAACAAAATATTAAAATTTTTAACCAAATACTAATGGAATTTTCAACCAAAGGTGATGAATTCCAGACCAAAAATATGATAGCAGCCTTTTCAATAAAAAAAATGAATTTTTACCCAAAAATATAGTTGGATTTGCTTAATGGGTTTAAGACTTTAAGTTCTGCAATAACGCGCAATAATTCCTATTGTTGTGGAATACAAATTACAGAATTTGTTTTTCAGGCCCAGCATGTCGCAGGGCACAGTGATGATTCAAGCGCAGAGTCGTCAACTGGAAAAAGATTTCACAGTAGCCACTCCGGAGGAATTCGTTCGTCGTTTTGATGGTACAAATGTCATTAACAAGGTATATATTTACTTGAACTTCGAACTCATTTCTTTTATAATCTATTCCCCGAGGAAACAATCCACTAGATTATTTATGATTCATTCAGTTCTATGGAACTGCCTCAGACTAAATGTACGGAAATTGGCTCATAACTTTTGATAAGTGTCACGTGAACCATCACAGACACGAACTTTCATTAAATTTGACCGAAAGACATTTTCCATACATTTTGTGAAGTGTTCTTTTGTAATGAATTAAATTTTACATTTTGTAGTTAATTAAAAATCCCTGGCTGAATTACTTGAAGAAATTTATTTATTTTTCTGCTGATATGCCAGACAAGAATTTGTTTTGTCAGACTTCACACTATCTATTTCCTGTTTCCCTCTTTTCTCGTTTTTCTCATTTTTCCATTTAAATGCGAACTGAATTAATAGAACCCAATAAGAATATCCAACTATTTTTGGTTCAGAATTAATTTCTCGGTTAAAAATTCTATTATTTCGTTGAGAATTTAGTTATTGTGTTCAAAATTCAACTACTTTCTTAAAAAGTCATCTTTTTTTGGTCCAAAATTCAACTGATTTGTTAAAAATTCGTCTTTTTGGGTACAAAAGTCTTCCTAATGAATTGTAGATTATTTTTTTAGATGAAAGTTAATTATCTTCAATTGAAAGTCTACTATTATATTTTGGGTTTCGAATTTTTACCTTTTGGTTGAAAATTTAATTATTTTGTTAGAAATTCAACGATTTTGTTTGAAAATGGCTTTTATTGAAGATTCATATTTTCGGGCTGGAAATTCAACTGTTTTGTAGAAAATACGCCTTTTTGGTTTGAAAACGTCAGCATTTGGTGAAATTTTGTTTCTTTCTTGAGTGAAAAATCTTTCTTAGTTGAAACTTTGTCTTTTTTGTTTCATCTCTTTTGGTTGAAAATCCAACTGTTTGATCGAAAATTAATCTGTTTAGGTTGAGGATTCAACTGCTTTGTTAAAAATTCGTCTTTTCTGGTTGAATTCAAGTGTTTATTTAATTAAAAATATTTCTGTTTGATAATTCAACAACATGGTTGGAAGTTGAACTAGTTTCTTGAAAATACATTTTTTTGTTTGAAGATTCATCTCTTCGGCCGAAAATTTTAATATTTTGTGCAAAAAAACGTTTTTTGAAAAAACGTTACAATTTGATTGAAATTTTGATTCTTTCTTGAGTGAAAAATATTTCTTATTTGAAAATTTGTCTTTTTTGTTTGAGAATTCATCTCTTTTCGTTAAAAATGCAACTTTTTGTTTGAAAATTAATCTGTTTTGGTTGAGGATTCAACTATTTTGTTGAAAATTCGTCTTTATTGGTTGAATTAACGGTCTTATTTAATTACAAATATTTATTTGTTTCAAAATTTAACAACACGTTTGAAAGTTTAACTACTTTGTTAAGATTCATCTGAATGATTGAAAATTTAAATATTTTTTGTAAAGATCCGTTTTCATGTTTGAAAATTAACTTTATTGCTAAAAATTCATATTTCTGGATTGAAAATTCAACTGTTTTGTAGAAAATTGTTTTTTTTTTCGCTTGAAGATTCAAGAATTTGTTTGCTACTTTTTGATTTGAAAAGGTTACAATTTGTTCTTGAATGAAAACTCTTTCTTAGTTGAAAATTTGTCTTTTTGTTTTGAGAATTCGTCCCTTTGGTTAAAAATGCAACTGTTCGGTTGAAAATTAATCTGTTTTGGCTGAGGATTCAACTATTTTGTTGAAAATTCGTCTTGTTGGTTGACAATTTAACTGATTGGTTGAACATGAACTTTTTTGTACAAGTACATATTTTCGTTTTGAAAATTCAACTGTTTTGTAGAAAATTTTGCCTTTCTGGCTTAAAAATTCAAGGAATTGGTTGAATTTTTTTGCTTTATAGACTGGAAAAATGGTTTTGCTTGAAAATTCAATTATTTGTTTAAATATTAAACTTATTTCGTAAAAATTAATCTCTTGCTTAAAACTTTTAACTATTTGGGTGTAAAGGCAGTGGCTGATTTAGCGGGCGTCAAAAGAGACATTGCTGAATGGGCCCCCCAGCAGAAAGACCTCAGAGCCGCCTTTTTTGATTCTTAGTAAAACTGGGCCCCTCGACAAAATTGCGGACTAGGCCTTTTTTCTTAAATTCGCCACTGTGTAAAGGTAACTGATCAGTTGAAAAGTATTTGTTGTTGTTGGAATTTCAATTATTTGGTTGAAAATTCATCTTTTCAGGTTTAAAAGTTAACTTTTTTCCAAAACGTTAGATTCTTAGTTTGTAAAATCAACTCATTCGTTGAAAATTCGTCTTTTTGGATTGAAAATTCAATATATTTCGTCTTGAAATCTTAGGAATTCCACTTGTTATTTACCGGGAAAAAGCGAATGACGTTATTCTGTTTCACATTTTAAAGAAAAGTATACTGTTTGAATGTCCATATATTATTGTGTATATAAGTAAGCACTACGTCTCGTTAGCCTTGAAGACTGCTCTTTGAACTTGTGCAATGACGTTCACGTTAATATAGTCCTCTGTAGACTTTTTTATGCGCCTATACTTATGAATGATGCAAAGTGAAAACTAGAAAATTTCTGTAAAAACACTATCCTTCTGATGCTTATAATGTATTATCATTTAATTTCATATTCCTAATTTACATGATTTGAATTTGAATATAAAATTTAATAAAAATAGTATAAAGAGACTGGCCACTGGATCGAGAAAACCAGGGAAATATTGAATTTATTTTCAGACTGTGAATTTGGTTAATTCTCACTTTTTGTAGAAATCACTGTTTCAAAAGAGTTTGTTATTAAATTATTTAAAATGGCCACAATTCCAGTAGGAAATTTTACAGTTTGAAGCACTTCTAAATGTTAAATTATTGAATTTTAAACCCTAATTGTAAAATCTTTCAATTTCCAAGGCTTGAGGTTGACAGTTTTAACTTTTAAATCTTTTAATTTTTAACTGATTTTAAACACAGAACGTTTAGAATTCGAAAATGTATAATTTTATAAAAATATAACACTTTTTGGTTTAAATTTAAATTCGAAACTTGATTAATTTGGTAATTTCAAATCCATGGGGTTCGAAATTCAAATGTTATTTGAGCTCTTCTAGATTTAACTTTATTTAAAATATTGAAAACGTTGGTAGACAAAATTTTCGTAATTTAAATCCTTGCAATAATTTCAAATTTAAATATTAAAAATGGGATAGTTTCAAATCAGTAACCTCAATAATTGCGCAATTTTAAGTTTAAACTTCAATAGTGAAGAAATTGAACTTCCATGATTTGACAATTGAATCGTTTAAGATTGTTTCAATTTTTGCAAATGCGTAATTTTATACTTGAAGTCTTCAATATTGAATAATTAGAAAAGATCGTTTACTAAAGCAGAAGAACTTTGAATTGAAAGTGTTGAATAAATTTAGATTAATTCATTCAAGATAGTTACAACTTTCAGACTCAGAATTAATTCTATCTTTTTAAGACTCTAATTTATTAATAATCAGAATGGAATCATTTCACATTAAAACTTTATAAGATGGAAAATTGAAGGGTGATAATACAGAAATGGATAACCAACAAAATCTGACTTTTTTAGGGAAGCAACAAAAAATCTGTAAAATAAGATAAGATAAGAAAATAAGAAAGTGAACAATAATAATTTCGAAAAATATCTATGTTGAAGGGAAGAAAAAACTATTACTATGCTAAAATACTATACTAAAATTTTAACGAAAATTCAAGTAATTTTTTTTATTGCTACATATATTAAAAAATGAGAATTCGAACAAATACTTTTAATACAATGTGTATTTGATTTTTTAAAAATTGTTTGTACAATAAACCCATTTTCGGAAAAATGTTGGTTATCTAGTTCTGTGCTGCCAACCATCAATTTTAAACTAGTACCGTGGTGTGAAATTGAACAATTTTGAATTGGATATTTCAAAATCATAGCATTTCATTTCAAATTATAAAGAACCATTTGAAATAGAAAGCACTCAAATTAGAGTAAATTTTAGATTCGAAAATTAAATTTTGATTTAGTTCTAATTAAAACCGTTCACAATTGTACTGTTTAAAAATAAAACCCTTTTAATACTCAATCGATTATAAATTCACTAGATTTATAGTCGAATAGGCTAGGATTGAAATTTCGAGGAATAGAAAGTTTTAAATTAAACGCGCTTCAAGTTGTACAATTTATAATTACACATTAAAAACAGTCTGGCTGAAAATTTAAATTCTTCAAAATTGTCCAATGTACAATTTAACGCCTTAAGAGCAAAGTGAAATGTTCAAGGTTTCATAACTTCAAATTTAAAATTTATAAGTGGGATAATTTAATTCGCTTAATCATATACATTTTCAAATTAAAAGTCTTAGTATATAAGCAACTTTTAGTGCTTATTTTTCAATCTGTCGAAATTCGATTGTCCTGAGTGTAAAGTTGTTCAATGTTTTGAATTGAATAAATTTGGTTTGAAAAAATTTAATTCAAATTATTTTCCCTTTTGAGGATTTCGAAATAAAAATTGTTCCATTTTGATGGCTTCTACTTTGTAATTGTACAATTTTGAATGTTTTCTATTTAGAGATTTTGAAACCGTCAGTTTTATACATTATTGAACAAATTTGAACGCTTCAGAATTGTTCCGCATTAGATTCGTTAATTTGGAGATTTATGTTTTTAGATTTGCATTCGAACATTTAAATAACCGGGAAATATATTTGGAAATCGGGAAATGGCTGCGACGTTTTTTTTTAAGTCTTGAGTGGCCGCGTCAACACAAGTATTTCTGTTTTCAGGTACTCATCGCCAACAATGGAATCGCAGCAGTCAAATGCATGCGATCAGTTCGTCGATGGTCATACGAAATGTTCAAAAACGAGAGAGCTGTCCGTTTTGTGGTTATGGTCACTCCCGAAGACTTAAAGGCAAATGCGGAATACATCAAAATGGCAGATCAGTATGTTCCAGTCCCAGGGGGATCTAATAATAACAATTACGCTAATGTAGAGCTCATCGTCGATATTGCTAATCGAACTCAAGTACAAGCAGTCTGGGCAGGATGGGGCCATGCATCCGAGAATCCTAAACTACCAGAATTGCTCCACAAACACAATATTTGCTTTATCGGTATGTGAAAAATTGTCTTTTAATTTCGGCCCTTAAATCCTCACAAGTCGGTATTTATAAAAATGACATTTCAAATAATAAAATCTCTTTCAGGACCCTCGGAACGTGCCATGTGGGCTCTCGGAGATAAAATAGCGTCTAGTATTGTGGCCCAGACCGCAGAGGTTCCAACAATGCCTTGGTCAGGATCAGATTTAAAAGCCCACTATAGTGGCAAGAAAATCAAAATATCGTCCGAGCTCTTCAAGAAAGGTTGCGTTTCTACTATCGAAGAGGCCTTAGCAGCTGCAAATAAAATTGGCTTTCCGGTGATGGTGAAAGCTAGCGAAGGAGGAGGTGGAAAAGGAATTCGAAAAGTAGAAAATGCAGAGGAGTTGCCAGCCCTATTTCGGTATGTATCCAATTTAAGCCAAAACTATAATAGTAAGAAGCAAGTCCCATTATGAAAAATGCTCTAATCTTTCTCTCTGCCTTCAGGCAAGTACAGACTGAAATCCCAGGATCTCCCATATTTATAATGAAGCTGGCAAAGTGCGCTCGACATTTAGAAGTGCAACTTCTTGCCGATAATTACGGAAACGCCATCTCCTTGTTTGGTCGCGATTGTTCGATTCAAAGAAGACATCAGAAAATTATTGAAGAAGCGCCTGCTGTTATCGCGAAACCTGAAGTCTTCGAAGAAATGGAAAAGGTGCTTTTCTATCAAAAATAGAACATTTGGACATGTCAAACTAAATTGTCGTATTTCTATTCAGACCGATTAAAATTTGTCTTTTTTTCTAAAGGCGGCTGTGAGACTTGCAAAGATGGTGGGTTATGTTAGTGCTGGCACGGTTGAATATCTCTACGATCCATCTGGTCGATATTACTTTTTGGAATTGAATCCTCGTCTACAAGTGGAACATCCTTGTACAGAAATGGTTTCCGATGTCAATTTGCCTGCGGCTCAACTGCAAATCGCGATGGGTCTTCCGTTGCATCATATAAAAGACATTCGACTTCTGTATGGAGAAAGTCCTTGGGGCGATAGCATTATAGACTTCGATCAACCAAGACACAAACCGCAACCTTGGGGACACGTCATCGCTGCTAGAATTACGAGCGAAAACCCAGATGAAGGTATACTATAAAAATATTCGAAATTTAGCGATTTATTTTGAAAACCTTAAAACTAATTTTTTGTATTCCAGGTTTCAAACCGAGTTCTGGAACTGTTCAAGAATTGAATTTCCGGTCTTCGAAGAACGTCTGGGGATATTTTTCGGTGGGAGCATCGGGTGGTCTCCACGAGTTCGCAGATTCACAATTCGGTCACTGTTTCTCATGGGGAGAAGATCGGCAACAAGCTAGAGAAAATTTAGTTGTGGCTTTGAAGGAATTGAGCATCAGAGGCGACTTTAGAACGACTGTCGAATATCTGATTACTCTCCTGGAAACGGACTCGTTTCAACAGAATTGTATAGACACTGCTTGGCTCGATGTACTGATTTCTGAGCGAGTGAGAAGCGACAAGCCCGACGTTTTACTCGCTGTTACGTGCGGTGCTCTTCATATTGCTGATCGAACTATCACTGCTGCTTTCTCTGGGTTTCAAACTGCGCTGGAAAAAGGACAGATTCAAGCGAGCAATGATTTGAACAATGTAGTAGATGTAAGTCATAAAGCCTCATCCTATAAGTTTAGAGTCTAGCAACTTATTTAAAACCATTCTCTATCTGTCCAGGTGGAGTTGATCAACGATGGCTTGAAGTACAAAGTCCAGACAACGAAATCTGGCCCAAACACTTATTTCCTCGTGATGAACAATTCCTACAAAGAAGTGGATGTCCATCGGCTATCAGACGGAGGTTTGCTTCTGTCCCTGGATGGTGGCAGTTTCACGACTTATATGCGGGAAGAAGTTGACCGCTATCGAATAGTGATAGGCAACCAGACCTGCATCTTCGACAAGGACAACGATCCTTCTCTCCTCCGTTCACCATCAGCCGGAAAGCTCATCAGCTTCCTCATAGAAGACGGCGGACACGTCGAAGGCGGTCAAGCCTACGCAGAAATTGAGGTCATGAAAATGGTCATGACTGTAACCGCAGGCGAAGCTGGAAGTGTTTTCTACGTAAAGCGCCCTGGAGCTGTCCTGGAAGCCGGAACTCTCATCGCCCACTTAGAACTCGACGACCCAACCCTTGTGACGAAAGCTCAAGACTACACCGGACAATTTCCAACCCCAGTGATTCCCGCCGTTCCTGAAAAACTCAACCATCTTCACTCAAAATACCGAGCAGCCTTGGAAAACACTCTCGCCGGCTACTGCCTTCCAGATCCATATCATCTTCCACGACTTCGAGAACTGATCGAGAAGTTCATGAATTCCTTGAGAGACCCAAGTCTCCCCTTACTCGAGCTTCAGGAAGTCATCGCCACGATTTCAGGAAGGATACCAATCTCCGTGGAGAAAAAGATCAGGAAGCTGATGACTCTGTACGAAAGAAACATCACCTCAGTTCTCGCGCAGTTTCCGAGTCAACAAATCGCGGCTGTGATTGATGGACATGCAGCCACGCTCTCGAAACGTTCAGAACGAGACGGCTTCTTCCTGACAACCCAGGCGATTGTCCAGTTGGTCCAGAGGTATCGGAATGGCATTAGAGGTCGCATGAAAACTGCAGTTCATGAACTCTTGAGGCAGTATTACACTGTCGAGAGTCAGTTCCAGCAGGGACATTATGACAAGTGTGTTTCTGCCTTGATTGGCCAGTTCAAGGACGACATGACTATGGTTACTTCGACCATCTTCAGCCACAGCCAGGTCACAAAGAAGAACATTCTCGTCACAATGCTTATTGATCATCTTTGGGCAAACGAGCCCGGATTAACAGACGAGCTAGCCAATACTTTGACCGAATTAACGAGTCTCAATCGCACCGAACACAGTCGAGTTGCCCTGAGAGCAAGACAGGTTTTGATAGCAGCCCACCAACCCGCTTACGAGCTCCGGCACAACCAGATGGAGTCAATTTTCCTCTCTGCGGTTGATATGTACGGTCACGACTTCCATCCCGAGAATCTACAAAAGCTCATTCTCTCTGAAACCTGTATTTTCGATATTTTGCATGACTTCTTCTACCATACGAATCGAGCTGTCTGCAACGCTGCTTTGGAAGTTTATGTCCGCAGAGCTTATATCAGCTACGAGTTGACTTGTCTCCAGCATCTGGAACTTTCCGGGGAGATTCCTCTGGTGCATTTCCAGTTTTTGCTGCCGAACAATCACCCAAATCGTCAGAATCAATCATTAGTGAATCACAGGACTGGTGCGATGGCAGCGTTTCAAGATCTAGATCAATTCAGTCAGTACGCTGACGAGGTCTTGGATCTCTTGGAGGATTTGTCATCGCCGAATTCGGTATCTGCGAGGGTCCTGGAAGCTGTGGATGCGGCTGGAAGTGAATCAAGACACAGCACGTCCATAAACGTTTCTTTGAGTACGGCAGTGGAAGGAGCGGTTCCGAGTGAAACTGGTGAAAGACCAGCAGAGCCAGTTCATATTTTGAGCATCGCTGTAGTCGACAAAGGCAACCAGGATGACGCGACGATGGCGAGAGTCTTTGGAGATTGGTGTGCTTCGAGTAAGGACGAACTTGTTTCGAGAGGAGTTAGGAGAGTCACCTTCTTGGCTTTGAAGAAAAGACAGTTCCCCAAGTTCTTTACCTTCAGACAGAGGGATGGATTCATTGAGGACAGAATTTATAGACATCTGGAACCTGGTTGTGCTTTTCATATTGAGCTGAATAGAATGAGGACTTATGATCTCGAAGCTTTACCGACTTCTAACCAGAAAATGCATTTATACCTTGGCCAAGCGAAGGTCGCGAAAGGACAACAGGTCACGGACTACCGATTTTTCATTCGGTCAATTATCAGGCACTCGGATTTAATTACGAAGGAAGCAAGTTTTGATTATCTGCATAATGAAGGAGAGCGAGTTTTGCTCGAAGCCATGGATGAGTTGGAAGTTGCGTTTTCGCATCCACTCGCGAAGAGGACGGATTGCAATCATATATTTTTGAATTTCGTTCCAACGGTGATCATGGACCCGTCAAGAATAGAAGAAAGCGTTACGAGTATGGTTCTTCGGTATGGTCCGAGGCTGTGGAAATTGAGAGTTAGGCAGGCTGAGATTAAAATGACAATCCGGCCAGCTCCTGGCAAACCCACTTCGAATGTCAGGCTTTGCATCTCTAATGATAGTGGATATAGTATTGATTTGCATCTTTATACGGAAGCAATTGATCTGAAGACCGGTATTATCCGATTTGAGTCGTATGCTGCGTCGACGAATCATTCAAACTCCAGGCCTGGACCTATGCATGGATTGCCGATTTCCACACCATATTTGACGAAAGATTATCTTCAGGCAAAAAGGTTTCAAGCTCAGAGTGCTGGTACCACTTATGTTTATGATCTGCCGGATATGTTCAGACAGCAAGTTGAGAAGTCTTGGAAAGAATTTATGGAAGAGCGGCCAAATGGTGAGTTTATCTGATACTTTTCGTAATAATTTCAATTTTCGCAGGGTGGCCAGTGGCCAGTAGCAATTGAACCGGGAAATGATAATGAATTTATTTTCTGACTGGCAATTTTTTCAGTTCTTAATTTTTGTAAAAAACTTCAGGGTGTTCAGCGACCTTGAAAACGTGGAATTCTCTTTGCTTATTTTTTAAACCTTGAATACCTGGAAGTCTCCTTGAATTTGTCACGAGAACCTTGAAGGAAATTTCTTTTTTCTTTTAAAACAGTTATTTTATTGAAATGCGAAAATTAATTTAAATCTTTTGGTCTATTCTGAAAGAAACATCTCGTTTAGAAGAAATCTTGATACTGAAAAGTTTTTTAATTGTCAAGATATAATTTATCTTTTACTCATTACAAAATACAGAAATTTTAGGCATTTTTTTGTAGACTTTACCAATTATTTGATAGATTGCAATTAACAGACTTATTTTATGAATAATTCTATAGGTTTTTAATTTCGTTTCAGCTAATAAAGAATGTTGAAGTATATATTTTTTGTGATATTAAACTTACAAATGATCAAAATTATTAGTTGAAAATTTCGCTGTATTCAGTTTCAGGATTAGAATGAGCCATGACCATTAGACGGATTTTCCAAGGGTTTCACCACTCGGTTTCTGAGTGTACACCAGATTACAAAACATTACTAAAGATTTTAAAAGGTTTCAAAATATTCCAAAGATTTTCAAATATTTCAAAGGATTTTAAAAAGGAAGATTTTAAAAAAGGGAGTACACCAGATTTCAAAGATTTTAAAACATTTCGAAAATTTGAAACGATTTCAAAATGTTTCAAAACCTTTTAGAAGATTTAAAATGATTTTACTAAGATTTCAAATATTTATGAGTTTAAAGAATAAAAAAGATTTCATAAACAAAGATTTAAGAAAAATTTCACAAAGATTTCAAAAGATTTCAAATATTTCACAAAAATTTCCCAAAGATTTCGAACATTTCATAAAGATTGCAAGGATTTCAAAGATTTGAAAAAGGCGTGTACACCAAACTTCAAAGATTTCACAAAGATTTCGAACATTTCCAAAAATGTATAGTGAACCAGATTTCGAAGATTTCAAAAGATTTCACACAGATTACAAATATTTTAATGATTTTAAATGAATACAAAACATTTCAAAATCATACAAGAATTCCATAGATTTTAAAAAGCATTTTTAAAGTACACCAGATTTCAAAGGTTTCAAAAGAATTTAAAGATTTCATAATGAAAGATTTCACAAAGATTTCAAAGACGACTTATGTTCGCAAAAAATTAAGAATTTGTTTATTCGTGGTTCTGCTTTCTTTAAAAATTGTTGGCCAATAAAAAATAAAAGGGCTAATTTTTTACATCTATAACAAACGGTTATTTCATTATTTGATGTAAATAAAGGAGACCTGGAAAAAATGGAAAAAACCTTGAATTTTGGTCCTGAGAAACGCTGGACACCATCAACCTATTTAATGACTTTAAATGTCACTTAATATCATACAAAATAATATGAGATTGTTCGAGTTCCTTTTCTATGATTCGAATGGGAAATTGTACAGTCTGAAAAGCACTTCTAATTTTAAAACGTAGAGTTTTAAATATTTGCTTAAAGCCTTCCAGTGAATAACTTTTTCACATTGGAAGAATTTTAAATTCCGTATTTTAGATTAAAAGTTACAAAATTCTTTTATTTAAAATTTTAGTTTTTCACAATTGTATAATTTAGAAATGTAGGCCTCAATAGTTGAAGAAATTTTATTCCACAATGTAATGAAAATTAATGAATTTGTTTAATCGGGAAAACTGAGAAATTGCACACCTATTTGTTAGCATTTAAAATTTGATCATTTTATTAATTTGGCGTTTAAAAATATTTCTTTTAAATTTATTTAAAGCTAAGTTCGGAATAAAATAAACCCAGGCTGAAGTTCTCTTATCGATTTTTCAAGAAGCTATTGCAAAAATAATGCAAATTGCAATGTTTTCCTAAATTTTGAATAAAATAGAGAAGTATAAACATTTTTCAATGTTCTTGGGCTCCTTTTAAAGGTAAATTTGTAAAGAATTGCAGCAATTTATGAGCATAATTGTACAATGTCTTTCTTGTATGGTGGAGGAAGTTGAAGTTGGAATAAAAACGTCGGAAAAATTTGATGACACCTTATTTGTAGGAAAATAATTATGAAGATTTTTTAAATATATATTATAAAGAATTTTTATAGAAAATTCATGATTACTCATTGCATGTATTTAAAAAAAATGTTCCTTAGCAAAAATTAATATGTAAATTCTTTCAAGTTCTTGTTACTTTGATTCTACACAAATTTTCCTTTAAAATAAGAACAAGAATTATTATTATGAACAATTTTTCAAAACATTACAATTTTAACTATCTTTGCAGCAGCGTAATTTACTGCTCGGGCATTCCATGTCAAAGGGAACAAGTGAGTTATCGATTTCCTTTACTTTTGGTTATTGAGTTATGACAAAGGATTGTTGAAAAATTTTCAATATTTTGCCTGATATTGTTAACTGAAACTTCAATATTTGAAAAAAAGAATCATATTTTAAGAATTTTTATCTCGGTTATTATTGACCGGACGAACGAAGTAGTTTAATTAAATTCAAAAAATTGGATCAAAAGTTCAATTTTTGCATTGTTTATTTAATAATTAATTTTCTGATGTTAAATTTTGTCGATTACTGGTCAAATAATTTTCTGGAGAAACGAGAAAAAATCTACCTCAGCAACCATTTTTCGTTTATTGTTTCCTTTCTACACAAAAGGTATCATGGAGTTCTAAACTGCATAAATCAATGAATATATATTACATTTAAGGTGGCCTGAAGTTGTTCGCCAAAAACGAGAATATTTTTTTTCTTATATTTAAGAAAAAAATTCTCTTTTGTGGTCGCATCACAGTGCCAGGGCGCACAGTGGACCAGAATCCCAAAAAGCTGATCAAAACCTAAAAAATGGTTCTATTTGAATAAACAAATTTTGTATATTATGTTTCTGGGTTGTTGATTTCAAAATTGTCGATTAGAATTAAATTTTTTTTCTAGGCTTCTTAAGTCACTGCTCTCTTTGTTTTGGAAAATTTCAAAAACAAAATCGAGGCTCCAATATGCCCCGTTTGAGGGTCAAGTCCGAAATGATTGGCGTAGGAACCTAATCAATAGTGTACACTGGAACCTGGATTTAAGTACAGTTTCGGGCATGGCTTGCTTCATTTTCATTTCTTCATTCCCTTGATCATAAATCCAGGGAATCTAAACGTAAATAGTCAGGGTCGTGTGACCATGTCTGTTGGATTTGGACGCATGATAAGAGCTGTCGCAACTTGACGCAACTAACGCACTGAGGGTATTACCCACTCTGTCACTACGCTGCTGTTTGTCACGCATGACCGAGCACCGCCTCTTTCGGTCCCGTGGTCCACGCATCATCAAAATGCTTAGGACTGAAATTCTAGGAACGGCGTCAACCCAGG
This sequence comes from Andricus quercusramuli, assembly GCA_932178445.1. NCBI lineage: Eukaryota > Metazoa > Arthropoda > Insecta > Hymenoptera > Cynipidae > Andricus > Andricus quercusramuli. The sequence goes on along the minus strand of CAKNXH010064707.1, from coordinate 18,264 downwards.
TTTCTTAAATCCAGGTTTCAGTGTACTTACAGCATTTGAGTGCGTGAAATATAATTGTTACCTAAAAAGCTTTTCTAATTTTTTAAACAATTGATTGTGTATATCGATTTACAAAAAAGTGCTGTTAGATTCTGCGGATTCAGGGATAGAAACCCTTAATTTGAAAAGGCTCCGGGTCCGAACCCGGACTCTTAACGAACTAAAGGGTCCAAGTTCGGAACTGGACCTTTAAGAAATTAAAGGGTTCAGTCCGGGACAAACCCTTAAGGAATCTTTTAACCTCGGGTCTAACATCAAGGACTCCTTGAATGTTGTGGGTGAAATTGTAAAATAAAAAACGACCTAAATTTAGGGAAAATTCAATAAATTCGCGGAATGCCATAAGAGTCGGTACTAACAAAGTAGAGTTACGGAATAACAATTTGGGATTGAAATACAAAAATTCAAAATATCCATACAAATCGAATTAGCGGTTAAAATTCAAAAATTCATAAAAGGCACCTTAATTTTCAAAATTTCATTATATTTTTCGATTTTTATGAAAGTCAGTAAGAGGTCCTTAATCGCATCTCAAAATACGAATTTTGGGTTCAAATTCAAAAAGTTAACTCTAATTTTGAAAATCTTGTTAATCTGGTCGATTTTATTAAAGTCAGTACGGGGGTTTTTTGTTTTTAAATAGCCGAATACGAATTTGAGGCCAAAAATTTTCATGAAAGTTATTACGAAAGGGGGGTTTCGGGACACAGAACACAAAGGGGTCAAAATTAAAAATTTTGAAAATTTTATTAATTTGGTAGATTTCTATGAAAGTCAGTATGAGGGGGATTTTTGGGCACAGAGCAGGAATTTGTGGGGGTCAAAATTCCAAAATTTAAAAAAGCGATTTAATTTTAAAATTAGTATTAAATCAGTGGGTTTCCATGGAAGTCAGTACGCGGGGATTTCTCAAGTAACAGAACACGATCTTTAGGTAGAAATTCAAAAATTTGACTATAATTTCGGAAACCAAATTTGGGGTCAAAACTCTAAAATTCAAGATGTTAACTGAAAATTTTGAAATTTCCATCAAATTCTTTTATTTTCATGAAAGTCATAACAGGGGGGTTTCCGTTTCTTATAATACAAATTAGGTGTCAAAAAATCGACAATTTTACTTAAAATTTGGAAAATTAGACTAAATTGGTAGATCTCCATGAAAATCAAAATGTAGGGGATTTTCGAGTTAAAAATACGAATTTGGGTTAAAAATTCCAAAAAGCAACCTTAATTTTGGGTATTCTATTTAATTGGTAGATTTTCATAAAAGTCAGTGAGAAGTTGGATTTTAATTAGTAGAACATAAATTTGAGGTCCAAATTCAAAAAAATGACCAACATTTTGCAAATTTTATTTAATTGATAAATTTCTATGAAAGTCTGTACGAGAAAGTGGTTTGAGTCACAGAAAACGAATTTGGGGGCTAAATTCAAAAATTCAAAAAGCTGTCATGAATTTTGAAAATTGTATTAATCTGGTATATTTTTATGAAAGTAAATACGAGGGGTTTTCTCGAGTTTCAGAATACAAATTTGGGGTAAACATTTTTATTTTGAGACTAGAAAAATTCCCTCGTTATGGAATTCACGGAAATCTACGAATTTAATAATAATAATGTTTTTCAAAGTTAAGTCCACTTTTGGACTTTTCGAATCTTGACTCTTACTTTGATTGAAATGCACTACTTTAAACAATTTGCAAAATTTAAGTCGCTTTTTTTAAATTTTGATTTTTTACCTCAAATTCGTCCTGCGACTTGATAAACCTTCTCGTTCTGACATTACATTTAGATTTAAAAACTTTTAAAACTCGAAAACCCCTCTTGGCTGTGACTTCATGAGAATCAATCAATTTAACAAAATTTTAGGCAACTTTTTGAATTTTGACCCCAAGTTCGTATTCTGTGTCCCGTGAAGCCCCGTCGTACTGGCTTTCACGGAAATATTCCAATTTAATAAAAGTTTCAAAAGCGTCAAATTCGGGAATTTTTTAATTCTGAACCCAAATTCGTTTTCTGTGACTTTCTTCTGTAACTCTCGCGGAAACCCACTAATTTAATAAAATGTTCACAATTTAAGTCGCTTTTTTGAATTTTGACCCCAACCTCCTGTTCTGTCCCCCGAAAACCCCCCTCGTACTGACTTTCAAGGACATCTCCCAATTTCATGCAAATTTCAAAATTTGAGTTAAAATTTTGAATTTCTGAATTTTGACCTAAAATTCGTATTCTGTGACTTAAAAACTAACCTCGTACTGATTTTCTTGTGAATCTACCAATTTATAAAAAAATTTTAAATATGTGTCAAAATTTTTATTATTATATTATTATACCATTAAGCCTTTTCCCTTCCGGGGTAGGCGTGACTTGCTCGGTTGGAAAGTAGTGAAATAGGTATATAGGTATGAGGTTGATCGGTATATGGGTATAGGGTGGATGGGTATGTAGGTGCTATGTATAAATGTTTTAGATTGATCTGGAGTTCTCTTGTTATTTATATAAATGACACGTTCACTCCGCAACACTGCTCCGACCCAGGTTGCTGATCAATCTCTCTAGCGATCACCCCAAGTGAGGAGCCTCACAAAATTATTATGTATGGTTCCCCACCTGGGTCCATTAGTATCCAAGGTCTTTGTTTCAGGCATCATTCACTCTAATTATAATAAATTTAAATTTTATAAATTTAAATATTTTTCGGGTTTCAATCGTGTGCGAAACTATGAATGTTGCCGACGTTTCGTGAAAATTGCAGCTCACTTCTTCAGGGCTGACCTGAAACTGAAGTTTCCGGTTATGTTGTTCTTATATACGTATTCTCTACGATACCTGTGATTGGCCAGAGCGCCCCATGGTGGGGACTGGTTGGACTTGATTGGCCAATCAAGTCTTTTTTAAAAAACCCGGGAGGACGGAAAGCCAAATCGGATTGGTATTATATCCATTGTCCCGATTGATGTTATTAGGGCGTTTCAAGATTTTGATTGCTTCTCTATGTTTTCTTGGAAATTTATTGTACGTTTTGGCGATGACGGTTGTTTTGTCAAATAAAATACTATGTCCTGTTTCGATATGATGCTCAGCTACTGCTGATTGTGTGAAATGTTTTAGCCTAACTTTACTCTCATGTTCCTTTACACGTTGACTTACCGCCCTCCCGGTTTCTCCAATATAGACTTTACCACAAGAACAAGGGATTTGATATACTCCCGGAACACTGAAAGGTTCCTTTTTATCTTTAGGGTTGTTTAGAAGTTGTCCTATTTTTGCAGGTGGTTTAAATATAGTTTGGATGTTGTGTTTGTTGAGAATTCTTCCTATTTGTTCCGTGATACCTTGAATGTAGGGTAGGATGGTGGTTGTTTTTCTCTCTCTTTCTTTAGTAGGTTGTGTTGACTTGTTTTCTTGAGTGTATTTTCTTATTGCTTTATTAATTTGTTCGTTTGTGTAATCGTTTTGTATTAGGATTTGTTTAACATTTTGTAATTCCTTTTGTAAGTTATCTTTATCTGTTATGGAGACAGCTCTGTATACAAGGGAATTGATGACCGATCGCTTTTGAGATGGGTGGTGGTGGGAGGAGGCATGCAGGTATCTGTTTATATGCGTGGGTTTTCTGTAAACTTCATGTCCTAATGTGTTGTCAGATCTTTTATAAACTAGTACGTCCAAGAAAGCTAATTTTCCGTTTTGTTCAATTTCCATAGTGAACTTCATATTAGAGTGTATTTGATTGATGAAATCGAAAAATTTGTTTAGTTCGTCTAGTCCGTGTCTCCAGATGACAAAAGTGTCGTCAACGTAACGGCACCAGAATTCCGATTTAAGCTTGGATTTGTTAAAGATTTTAGTTTCTAAATTTTCCATAAAAATGTTGGCTATTAGAGGTGAGATTGGAGATCCCATTGCTGCTCCTGAGGTTTGTTCGTAGAATTGGTTATTGAAAGAGAAATAGGTATTAGTAAGACAGTGTTCTATTAAAGGTTTGAGGTTGGAGGGGAAGTTTGCAAAGGATTTAATAATATCGATTGTATCAGAGATTGGTACTTTTGTAAAGAGAGATACTACGTCGAAACTTACTAGGATGTCTTGGGGTTGAATGTGAACCTGTTGTATTTTTCTGATGAAGTCAAAAGAGTTTTGGATGTGTGTGATAGAGTTTCCTGTGAAAGGCTTAAGTTTTTTGGCGAGAAAGCTTGCTAGGTTGTAAGTTAGAGAGTTTATTGCGCTGACGATCGGTCTGAGTGGGATGTTGTTTTTGTGAATTTTTGGGAGTCCGTAAAGTTTTGGAGAGATAGGATTAGTAGGTTTTAATTTAGATATTGTATCGGTGTCAAGATTTGAATCTTTTAGGAGGCTTTTTGTTTTTCTGGCTATTGTTTTTGTGGGGTATTTTTTAAGCTTTTTATATGTATCGTCAGTAAGAAGGTCCATGATTTTGTTGTTATAGTCTTCTTTATTCATTATTACTGTTGCGTTGCCTTTGTCTGCGGGTAATATTATGATGTCTTTATTCTAATTGAGTTCTTTAATAGCTGTTTTTTCTTGTTTTGTTAAGTTTGAGGAAAGAAGTTGGGCTTCGCGTAAAATGTTGGCTGTCCTACGTCGTATGTCATTTGCTTTTTCGGTGGAAGGGTGTATATTGTGGATTCCAAATTACTGATGATTTCTTCTTTTGGGATTTTGGAGGGAGCGACTGCAAAATTATGTCCTTTAGATAAGGCTGAAATCATTTCGTTGCTGAGATGATAGTTAGAGATGTTTTTTACTGTATTAGTTAATGGTGCTTGCTTTACTGGAAGTAATTTGTCAAATTTTATTTTTTGTTTCTCAGTGCAAAAATCTTTAATCCGTTGGGATTGGTCAAATTATATGCGGTCCAATATGGACCAAATGTCAAATCTGAGAGTGTTTGATAGAAAAAGATGAAGTTTTAGTAGTTTTTTGGAGGTAGTGTGCAAGTCAAATTTGGTATGTTGTATCCTTTCTTTTAAGAGAAGCAAACTTGTTTTATGTAGAATTGATTTGGATTTAGATGTTCCCAAATGGTTTTTTAACTGTAAGAATTTTGGGACAATGTTATTGTCCCTACACCGTTTTAAGAAAGCTAAAGATGTTAGTAGTTTAGCTTGAGAAGACCTGAGCTTACTAAAAGTTTTAGTTTTAGTAAGGAAACTCTCCCCGTAGAGTTCTTTAATAATAGATTTGATACTTTCACGATGATTCATTATAATAAATTTAAATTTTAAATTTAAAGATTTTTCGGGTTTCAATCGTGTGCGAAACTATGAATGTTGCCGACGTTTCGTGAACATTGCAGTTCACTTCTTCAGGGCTGACCTGAAACTGAAGTTTCCGGTTATGTTGTTCTTATATATGTATTCTCTACGATGCCTGTGATTGGCCAGAGCGCCCCATGGTGGGGACTGGTTGGATTTGATTGGCCAATCAAGTCTTTTTTAAAACTTACTTACAACCTAGCAAGCTTTCTCGCCAAAAAACTTAAGCCTTTCACAGGAAACTATCACACACATCCAAAACTCTTTTGACTTCATCAGAAAAATACAACAGATTCACATTCAACCCCAAGACATCCTAGTAAGTTTCGACGTAGTATCTCTCTTTACAAAAGTACCAATCTCTGATACAATCGATATTATTAAATCCTTTGCAAACTTCCCCTCCAACCTCAAACCTTTAATAGAACACTGTCTTACTAATACCTATTTCTCTTTCAATAACCAATTCTACGAACAAACATCAGGAGCAGCAATGGGATCTCCAATCTCACCTCTAATAGCCAACATTTTTATGGAAAATTTAGAAACTAAAATCTTTAACAAATCCAAGCTTAAACCGGAATTCTGGTGCCGTTACGTTGACAATGGATATAATACCAATCCGATTTGGCTTTCCGTCCTCCCGGGTTTTTTAAAAAAGACTTGATTGGCCAATCAAGTCCAACCAGACCCCACCATGGGGCGCTCTGGCCACTCACAGGTATCGTAGAGAATACGTATATAAGAACAACATAACCGGAAACTTCAGTTTCAGGTCAGCCCTGAAGAAGTGAGCTGTAATTTTCACGAAACGTCGGCAACATTCATAGTTTCGCACACGATTGAAACCCGAAAAATCTTTAAATTTTAAATTTATTATAATGAATCATCGTGAAAGTATCAAATCTATTATTAAAATTTTTAATTGTTTAATTTTGACCTCAACCTATAGGGACGTACCCATACTACGTGACGCGTTTTTCTTTTGTTTATATCGTTGTATCCTCTTTAACTGCATGGAAATTTTATTCTTATCTTTATTGAAACAAAAGAAAAACGCGTCACGTAGTATGCGTACGTTCCCATAGTACCTATACAATAATTGAAATATTAAATTGAATTGGCTTTAAAACAAACAAAAATCGAATATTCTGAGGAGCTTCAAACGAGCCAGTGTTCAGAATAATACAAAATACGTCTACAATAAGGATCCAAAGAATACAAAAGAATTCGATTAAGTTTATCAGAATTCCAGGTGAATTTTAATGAAATAATTTAAGATAAATTTATAAGAATCAAAACCATTCAAGTTAGATTCAAAAAAATAAAATGAATTGAAAAAAATGTAAAAATTCCATTAATTTTAGTGAACTTGAATTGAGTTTAGAAGAATTTAAGGGAATTCAAAAGACTTTTATGAAATTCAAAAGAATTTTAGTGAATTGAACAGACTGTTTAAAATAAAAAAAAATCGATCAAATTGAACAAGGTGGATATGAACAGAATTAAGGGCAAATTAAAATAAATTTCAGAGAATTCCAAAGAATTCCAAAGAATTTTAAAGAATTCAGGATAAAAATCCAAAATATTTCATTACTTTCAGTAAAATTGCAGTGAGTAAGATTAAGGTTTAACAAAATTCATGCGAATTTAATATAAATTAAAAATATATAATTGAATGACCCAAAATTTTTTAGAATCCAAAAAAATTCCATTGAATTCAGAAAAATAGGAGCGAATAAAATTAGTGAATAAGAATCTGATAAAATTCGTAGGAAATCAATGTGAATTTTGAAGCCTTAAATTGAATTAAAAAAATTAAAATTAAAAAAATTAAAATTAAAAAAATTAAAATTAAAAAAATTAAAATTAAAAAAATTAAAATTAAAAAAATTAAAATTAAAAAAAATCCATTGAATACAGTCGTTTTCGAGGGTGTTCAAGAGAATTCGAGAAATATAGGTATAGACCTGAATTCCATACTGGTTAACACTTGTATTCTTTGTTTTAGTTTATTGAAAGAAAAGTGACCAAAGTAATCTTTTCATTTGAAAAACTGACTTTAGTAACTGTGTGGCAGCTCTGCTTCTAGAAAGTTCGAATCAAATTAAATAGTCGAATTTAATTCTACTTTGATGAATAGTTTTTTCCGGAAATACCTTGAAAATGTTTTTTTAAATGTTTTTTTTTTTAACTATTATAAAAATGTTGAAAGTACGGTGTCGATCATCTCACACGTGGCGAATCTCATTTTGTTAATGAGAGAAATATCTGGTAATTTTAAATAATAGGGTCATCCACTATTTTATTTTTTTATTTTTGCATATTAAAGTATATGCTCTAAAATCACTAATAATACCAGCATAGTGTAAAAAAAACTTTTTTTCGAATTTATATTTGAAAAAGAAAAATGTCTACACATTTAAAATTCCTATTTCTTTCGCGCTCATTCCGCCATCTTGATGTGACATAGCTAGCCGCCAAACGCTTGTAAATAAGCCGGGCGATTCACGTTTTTTTTTTTTCATAAAAATGCAAAAAAATCAGCGCTGCTATTGGTGTTTTGTACCTCAATACAAGAACACATCTGTCAAACATCCAGGAAAATTATTTATATCTATACCCCATAGGTGAGGAATGAAAAAAATGGCACAAAATTGTCCGGCGTGACATGTGCCCTACCACATCTTCAACGACAACAATATATTGTTGCGAAGATCATTTCAATGCTATTATAAGTAAATATTTTTATTTTGAATAGAAAAATATATTTAAAATATGCTTTTTTGATAACAGAAAGTTCGTAATTGACTGATGTTCAACGGTGTTATATATATGGGGTGCCGGGATGTATGTGAGCTATAACCTCGCGAAATCAAATCGTTCATTCACGCAACAAGTATTATAAAATAAAATATTTATAAAAGTAATTATAAATCTCATAATTATGAACTTTATAACGCTTTTATAGAAGTATTTGTGAAAGTATTTGGAATGGAAGCTTCTAATGTGTCCCCTAAGGGTTTACATTGTTCTTGTATCTCTTCCCTATTCCTTCACACACATACTTGGTGGTGGGAGGGGGACCTACAGTTTAAGGTGGGTTCCGAACCACCAAGAGCAACAGCCTTAAGTACTTAGAGAACCTTTTTCTCTAGAGGTACCGGTCCCACGACTCTCCGGAGATGAACAACTCCCTTGCTAGGCTAGTGTTCACCGCATGGGGGCCACCGAGACTCTTCCAGAGTGCGAGGCGGGAATCGAACCCGCAAGCCGACGGAGTGGGTTCAAAGCCTACGCCTTAATCCCCACGACCATCGTCCCACGTTTTGTGAAAGTATTTATAAAAGCAACTATAAACAAAAGTGAGGTTAGGTTTTCTGAATTGAATATATTGCATATATGTTAGGATTCGCCTGAAGCAATTATCATTCTCAATAATTAATAAATTAAATGAATAAAAATAAATGTTTCAAAATGTTATCGTCATTTATGCCGTTTACTAACTTTTTCGCTTTCACTCCTCGAGTGACAACAACATTGAAACTGGAGCACTCCGCGAAGAAATCGCTAATCATAAGTGTACTCACATTTGGCAAATCGTCCGAACTGGCTTTAACGTATCCAGGCATATTGATACTTTATAAAAATAAACCATTTTTGCCAAAAAACGCTCAACATTAATTATTTTGATTGTTTTCATCAAACTGACCATGTATTTTCTTCGGTTTTAACGGCGCGTGGCGTCACACCACGTGTTTCGAGCCGTGAGGGCGCCACATGTTATCTTTTATAAATCGACATTTACGGTGGATATTTTATCACTTTTTAATAAATTATTATAAATTACTAAATAATAGAAATTGAGTTTTGATTTCACGTTTTAATTCGTTGGCAGCAACGCTTGAATTCGTTGGGAGCAAAAGTTTATAAAAAACTCAACTATAAGGCAAACAAAATTTTTGTGGATGACCCTATTGTATGCAAATTAAAAAAAAATATTGTGACATTCATATTGAATTTACTGGAATTTGCTCGCTATAATTATTAGAGGAACTTCTGTAAATCATATGCAACATTCTCAAATCATATAAGATTTTCGGTAAAATCTATAAAAAAACGTATCTTGTCACTTTCCCGGAAAATGAAACAAATTTTTTTTCTCTAAAGGAAGGGTAATTAGTGCGCGCATAGCGCGCACAATGTTCCAGTCTAATATACTAAACATTTTACAACGTTGTATAGAAAAAGTTGAAAAAATTAGAAGAGATGTTATCTGTAGGAATATAATGATAAAAGTCAAATTAATATAGAGGAAAGCACCCTACAGTAGATATGAAGACATTCGATAGCATTTAAATGAAACAGTCTCCAAAAATAAAGAAAAATTTTCGTTTTTAAATCAATTGAATATTCTTATAGAAAAAAATATCACGATATTAGCCAATTAGCTGTATTAAACATTTGTATTAGATCCGGTCATAAGGGTACGATTTTGAGACCAATAGATAATCGTTTCTGGTATTGCTCCTGGGCATGACCTAATGCACATTTCTCGCTAATTATAATTTTTTAATTAGTATACTCACAATTAAAATCAGTTAATTGAGTAAATAATAGTTGAAACTATCATTAATTTACAGAAATCATAAAAGCTTACATTTTTCACATTTTGTTTATCTCTGATATTCCGTGAGATTCGCACGATTGGAACGAGATGTTTAATCTTCATACCGTTTAACCAGACTTGTGCTGGCAGAAAAGAGCAAAATTTTTACATACCTTAGTGCTAAAAATATCTTTCCCGAGTGACTCCTTAACACAACTAAAATTTCTGGGCTTTTTAATAACTACAAATTCACACTATTTTTTTGGTTTATTAATTACCAAAAGTTAAATTTAAAAACTTCACGAATCAAAATAAACAAATAGAACCTTTAACTTGAAACAACAGCGAGACAGTCGCAGAGCTGCTAATTTTAAGAGCGGAATTTTTCGCAATTTTTTTATTTTCTGTTTGTTATTTACTGTTGGGGAATGCATTGCTAAATAAAAAGTCATTAAAGATCTGTAAATGATAAAGAAAGAAAACTTTGTATCAATAAAAAATGTTCATTAAACTTCAAACTTGGATTCTAATGTATAAACATGCCAAAGAAATGTTTCATTCAGGTAAAAAGTATGAATAATGAAGAGGCGAAATTCTGTTTTTCTGGTTAAAAATGAATTTTAAATATCTTTTACAATATTTGTCTATTAAATGGACATTTTCCTTCAACTCGGCCCTATTACATTCGGAAGAGTAGGCTTATTCAGAAACATTATACCCTCTCCGCTGACAAGCCTGGTTAGTCACGATATACTAATCACAATGAAGATCGTCGGTTCGACATGCAAGAGGGAATTAATAATTGGCTACTTATGATCGTCTTATACATAGTTAGACATAAGACACAGGGTAATCGAATCTAGCTGTAACATCGTCACTAATTCTATGGAACTCGATTGCCATCGAACATTTAATTGCAACACTTGTTGTCGGAGACCTTCATTGAAACTTTACTAACTGCGTTGCTTACAGCTACAAACCTCCCCTGCATCTAAACTCAATTAATTTATAAACAATAATTAAGGGGGCCATCCCGTGTGACAGCCTTTTTTTAAAGGTTTTTTCGAAAATTTTTGTTGCGAAATTAAAAAACACAGAGCTTCCAAATTTTTACTTTATACTTCTTCAGTCTTTAGTAGTAACTCTGAATTTTTATATGCACAAATATAATCTTGATGGCGAGTTTCATTGAGCGTATGGCAACCATATAAAAAAAGGTAGGTAAACGGCGACCACGATTCTGTCAGAGTGGCTTATCTGAAATAAAAAAACAAAATTGCATGTTAATCTATAGGTGGATGCTTATCGCCGGAACTAGGATTATTTGAAAATCTTGAAAATTCAATTCTTATATGCTTTTAAACATTAAGACCCAAAATTTCATGATTTTTTGCGACTATTTTTTTATGAAAAAAAAACAGTTCAACATTTAAAAAAAAATCCTAGTTCCGGCGATAGCCGTACGTGTGCTTAATGTACCATTAAAATTTGAAAGAAATCGATTGAACCGTTTTTGAGAAATCATGGTCGCCAGTTTTTCATTTCCATCTGAATTATAAAAACATGAATTTTCAAACAAACCAAATTTTTGACGAAACAATTAAACTTTCAAATCGAAAATATGACTACGCGCTCGGCCTTTCTACTCCTCCCACTTTTGTGCACAGACTTTTCAAAACTAAAAGTCAAAGCATCAACAACAGTAATTTGATGATTGTGAATTCTCTTTTGTTAAGGCAGGGTTCTACTTTCTCCGCGCGAAAAAATTGCGATATTTTTGTAATTTTTTTTTAAAACGTGAAGAAAGATATTGATGTAGAGTTTGTTGTGCCTAATAAATATACTCTTAAATTACATTAAAAATTTTTCTTTAGTTTATTTTATGCGCTCTTGATATATTTAAATGGCACTTGCCTCAAAACTACGTTTTTACCGCTTGCTGAAAAAATCTCCGAAACTACCGAATCGATTGGTCTGAAATTTATACCACATATTCTATACATATACATCAACCGATGGTAGCAGATTTATATAAAAAAAATATTTTTACTATTATTTTTTTGCAAAAAAAAGCAAAGAAAATGAGATTTTTTTTCAAATTGCCGCCATTTTGTTTTCTTTGCATGTGAATGAAAAAATCTGCTACCACCGGTTGATGTATATATATGTAGAATATGTGGTATAAATTTCAGACCAATCGATTCGGTAGTTTCGGTGATTTTTTCAGCAAGCGGTAAAAACGTGGTTTTGAGGCAAGTGCCATTTAAATATATATAGAGCGCATAAAATAAACTATAGAAAATGTTAAATGTAATTTTAGATTATATTTATTAGGCACAACAAACCCTACATCAATATCTTTATAAATGTTTTAAAAAAAAATTACAAAAAAATCGCATTTTTTTCGCGCGGAGAAAGTAGAACCCTGCCTTCAAGTTCCTTCGGCTTTAACGATCATATTCTTATCACGTACCTCGTGCTTCGCACTCGATTTTGTCTGAAATGCTAACTTTTGTACATTATGTTCAACACTATATTATATCAAATGTATCTTACATTTATTTCTGTGCCTCGAACTGGGATTGCTTATTCGGATATTGCCAAATAAAGTGCAAATTTTGTTCATCATGATTACTTTAATATTTGTTTCTTATTTTGCATTAAACTTTAGCCTCAGCTTTACTAAAAACGTACATAATTTCAATCAATGTATATTATTACAATTCATAATATGCATTGGTATTAAAACAGAGATATTTTTATTGTTTTTGTCTATTCATTTTTTTTCGTCTCTTGTGTCGTTTTTCCAAAAATTTATTTTAGTATTTATGCTGTTTTTTACGAATAAAATATAAACTACGTGTTCAATCAAAAAGTAATGTACTACAAATTTGTAGATCTTTCTTGAATGCACAATTTTTGTCAATTCATCTTTTCTCGTATCTTGCATAGTTTGACCGCATGGAATTTTTTGTGTTTCATTACTTTTTTATGCGATCAAAATTTAAACTTTTGATTTTCAAAAAAAGTTGAGAAGTTGTTATGATAATCTTTTGGGGTGTTCAAAAAGCAACGTGTTCCTTCTCCTGACTTTTTTTCATATCGTGCATTGTTTGACCAATTTAATCTGTCAATTCTCTCGAAAGTCATCGTGCTAACAGACTGAAAATCTACAGACACACATATGCAGACAGGTAGACACATTGGTTGAAACCTGGTTTTCGAGTTCAGAAGGTCTCAAAACGTGGACATATGACAAAAACGGGCATTTTCAAAAAGCAAACAAAAAATGTCTAGAAGTTAATAAATTTTTAATTCAAAAATATGAATTTTCATCAAAAAAGTTAATTTTCAACCAAATTGTTAAAGAAAGGACGAGTTCGTTACCCAGCCATTTTTGACCAACAGTTCTGGTTTTATCCATCGAAAATGCTTTTTAAAAAATAAATTCCTCTTTCCAGCCCAAGTATAGGAGAAATGAAAAAAATGTTAAGGAACAAAATTGTGCTTCTCAAAAAGATGAACGAATCTTCTTAAGCAAATTTTTTCTTATAAGATGCATATTTTTCGTTCTAATCGTGAAAATGTTATTTAAAGAAATCCATTTTGCGGTCCAAGTATGCAAGATCAAGATACGAAAGAAAAAATAGACTAAAATTGTTCACCCATAAAAGATCTATAAATTTTTTGTCATCATTATTTGATAAGGCGCGATCCTGGCCCATAGTGGGGTGGCAACATGAGGGTTTGTGGTACCAGTTACCACTTACTTGGAAAGACCCGGGTGGGTTAAACAGGTTATTTTTTCCTTGGAAGTACTCGCTATCTGTAATTAAATACTAAAATACCGATACCCATGGCCTGAATTTTAACATCAGAAGTGAGAAAAGTGCATTACTCCATCTAGATGCTTCACTTCTAAAAGCCGAAGTAAAGAAAGCAGAGGTTGAAAAATTTAACCAAGAGCTACTCGTCAAGAAAATGCACAGAAACTTTCACGGAAATGTAGAAAAACAGTCCTTGTCAAAGGAGCAAACTTTTGCTTTCCTCAGATCATCAGGGCTTAATTCAGGTACAGAAGGTTTTATTTTCGCATGCCAGAACGGTGTCATTTCCACCTAAGCATATCATCATGCACATGCTGAGTACATAGAACACATACTATCGGGGTGCCGACCCACGCAGGAACAATGTATATCTATAGATATAATGCGGCCCTGAGAGTACTCTATTACCATCTTTGTCGCTCTTACAGTGTTGGTCGCGATCCTGCCCTGCCGAAGGCTCCAAGGGATATAGAGTCAATTGTCCGAAACGAGAAGTGCCCAATTTTCTGGAACTACGATTTTCAGACAGCAGTCTCCGTCGCACAGTCGAGGCCTGACATTGTTCTCCAGACTTCGAGAAACGAACTATATTCGTGATCGAATTCTCGGCTCCGTCCGAATACAACATCACTGCAAAGGAGAAGGAAAAGGAGGAGAGGTATCAAGACCTTAAAAGAGAGCTGCAACGACTGTACCCAAAATATTCGGTACGAGTAATTGTCCTTGTGATAGGTGCTCCCGGAGGTGCGAAATTATCACTGGTTCGTAACCTTAAAGCCATACCCGCGTGCCAAAAATATGCCAAGGCACTTGCAAGATGAATGCAGAAAGCTATCATCCTTAGGTCGCTTCGTGTCCTTAAGACACACGAGGGTTTCGCCGGCCTGTCGTTGTGATTTCGTCGTGCCCTGTGATCACCCATCTCACGGTTGTGAGACGTGGCCATAGGTGTGATTTACCGCGGTTCTACTAGGAGCCAGTGTCAATTTTTAGATGGCAGTTGCTCTCAGTGGGACCCTGCGGTGGTTGTTTAATCCTTTTTTCTGAATTTAATTATATATATATATATATATATATTTGGCCATACCACGCTGGAAACACCAGTTCCCGTTAGATCACTGAAGTTAAGCAGTGTTGGGCGCGGTTAGTACTTGGATGGATGACTGTCTGATACTACTGCGTTGCTGTTGGCGGTCGTGGGTGTGGTGAGCCCACACTTGTAGTTATTTACTACAAGAAACTATCCACCTAGAAACACTACCCGAATCGGGTAGTGTCACGCTTACCCCTAGAGGCTCGCTGAAAGGGAAATGGCTTAATGGTATAGTAGTAGTAGTAGTAGGGTGGTTCAAAAAAATCAACTATATTTTTTTCGAAACCCCCACATAAACGCTTCCGGAAAGGTGTAAGGAGACGCCTGTGAAAAGTAGAGCTCTTAATATTACTATTTAGAGGTCGCTCATCGCGAATTTCTTTTTCCCATTTAAATAGCATGTGAAATTTTTTGTTTTTTAATTTCGAGTTTTGTACACTGAGAAACCCTTGTTTGTATTTCTTGTTAAAAATCACACTAGATTTCACTATCTGAACTTGGCAATGAGAGGCAAAAAGCAAATTTTAATAATATTCACTAACCTCAATAGTAACTCGTAGCTACTTAAAGAATTCTAAAATATATTGGAATAAAAGTTAAAACTATTTCATTTATTGTAAAAGACATTTGAAGTATTTATTAACCTCTGTAGTAAAACTGCAAGTCTGCACTATTTACTAATTTTGGTAGGAGAAAATAGTAAATTTGTTGGATTAATATCTGTAGAAGATAACATTATTTACAAAGTGCTGTAGTAAAATGATGCGCAGGGACCGTGTGCACCGAATTACTAACTGGTTAGCAAAATATGCTACAGTGGGAATAGTAAAAAAAATAAATACGTGTTGCTAACTTTCACACAAGCCTACCTACACACATGTTCTACATTTAACGCATAATTCACATTTATTTAAATTAAGAATTGACAACATTAGAAATTACATATATGTATATATTCTTAAAAGATAGTATTTTATATTATAAAGCTGAAACAGAAAAATCGGGTTAGAAGAAAACGAAGGCTGGCGGGAATCGAACACGCGTCTCCTGGACAGCAGTCGGGCGATGATCCATCTACCTATAAGACATTGTGGGACTCAGAATGAAAACTTCCATATGACCTAAATGATAGAAAGTTCATTGGTTCTAATTCATTTAATCCTTAATTGATTAATATTCATGATATTTTTATAATTTTAAACGACAAAATTTTTAATGTAATTAAAATAAGTAAATATTTTTTTTTTAAATTACGTTTTTTGCGGATTTTGCATTGAAACATAAATTAGATGTCATTTTCGCAACCTAAAAATATGATCGGCGATCGACACACGTCGGATGCACTCGGCCGCGCTCGGTCCAAGGCTCGATACTTTCTGCTAAATCAGTTAGTAATATTTGGGACCAAATTTAATAATTGGTATTAACCTTTGTTGCAAAAAGTAGGAAATGTCCATAATTCACATCGTGTTCCTACAGACAATAGTAATTTCTTCTACATATTTAGTATGTTATGTTATTTAAAATACTTATTACTTTTATTTTTTTTGTACAATTTATTAATTTCTCTACTAATTTTTCCTACATCGGATTTTACTACAGAAAATAGTAAGGATTGCTATTACCAAATAGGAAATCTTCTTATAAAAATAGTATAACTTATTATTTATGTATTAAAATGTCGAAATTTAAGCATTTTGCCCCCATTTGCTATCCGTGTTAGTAATTTTTCTAACCTAAAGTTTCTCAGTGTAACATTCGAAAGGCTTAATGAATTGCTAAGACCATAACATATTCTTGTAGGGAATTCGACGCTCTACAAAAAATGTCTGTTATGATTTTTTCATAAATTTACTCCTTCAAAAGTTATTGAGGGTAAAATTTGGATGCATACTAAATTTATCGTTTTTTTTCTTAATTTTTGGCAAAAATTTGAAATTTATCACTAATTATCTTAATGGTTCTTTCGCAAATTTTACAGTTCAAAATGCTCTCTGAAAAACAATAATCTAACTCAAATCATCACATTATCAAGTTTAACATTGTTTGCAATTTTTTCTTTTATTGTTCTGCTTTTAATAACAAATAAATTTTAAATCATTAAACTTGATAATGTTACGATTCGAGTTAGATTATTGTTTTTTCAGAGCAAATTTTAAACTATAAAATTTCTGAAAAAACTATTACGATAATTAGTGATAAATTTCAAATTTTTGCCCAAAATTAAGAAAAAAATGATAAATTTATTATGTGTTCAACTTTAACCTTAAATGACTTTTGAAGGAGTAAATATATGAAAACATCATAAGAGACCTTTCTTGTAGAACGTCGAATTACCTACAAGAATATGTTATGGTCTCAGCAATTCATTGAGCCGTTCAATAGTTTACAAAACTCTAATTAAAAAAAAAAAAAAAATTCACATGCTATGTAAATGGGAAATAGAAATTCGCAATGAGCGACCTCTAAATATTAATATTAAGAGCTCTACTTTTTACAGGCGTCTTTTTACATCTTTCCGCAAGTTTTTATGAGGGGGTTTCGAAGAAAAAAAAATTCTCATCGCGCGCTTCGCTCGCAAGTTTGAGCGCGCCTAGGGCGCGCGACTGTACGAGCTCGCGCTTTACGCTCGGTTTCTCTAGATTGTTGAACTTTTTGTTCGACTTTGATGGAAAGAAAAAGTTTATTTGCAAATATTATAAAATGATCAAAACCTCTAAATGTGAAGTGATTGTTAAATTTGTTTTAATTTTAGAATGAAATTGAACTTTATTTACTCAAGGTTCTATCGACCTTAAGGAACACATTCTCATCCAGACACTCGCGCTTCGCGCTCGATATGTGATTTGGAAATCATTTAAACCTTGCGTTCCACGCTCTGTTCTGTGTACCGTATGATAGAAATGAAAAAGTCACGAATAAAACAAAATCTCTGTTGTCCAAAAGTATAACCTACACGGAAAAAATAAGTTGTCGAAACTTCACTTGACTAGTCAACCATTCTAGGATAGGCCACTTTTTGTTTAGAATCTCGTATAATTTTGATTAAAGAAGCGCAGAATTTATCGAAAAAGTGAAAAAAGTCATCGAATTATTGGAAGACAATCTACGAACATCAGTTTTCGAATTTTTATTCAGCAGATTTTGACAAAGTTCAAGGCAATCATTCAATTGTTAATAAAAGGTCCTCTACATTCCAAACGATTTGGAATACAATAACTCTAGCACAGAAACGAATAACTGATTTACAAGTTGTCGAAGAATTCGTTGACTGTCTTCTACATATCTATATATTCACAATGTACAGTCACATTGGATGCTCAGGTGAAGTGGTATATGTATCAGTCTGAATGGAGTCGCGGTCACCGGCAATGGACAAATGAGCGCGGATTGAAATTTGACTTTTCACTGACATTTGT
>CAKNXH010064706.1:125907-143294 GCA_932178445.1 Andricus quercusramuli | reverse complement strand
GCTAGATTTTTTTTTTAATAATACCAAAAATTTAAATTATTATCAATGTTACATAATATATAATATCGTTATGTACTTAATAATTATTAATATATTATTTATATTATTATATTAATTATTAATATATTATGTACTTCATAATTATGAAGAGAAAAAAGAGTATTATTTAATATATTATATGATATTATATTATAATTAGAAAGTGTCTAATTTTTTCAACCTTCCGAAATATTATATATTAAAATTGTTACTGATAATAACTTAAATTTTTGGTATTATTACAAAAAAAAATCTAGCCAAAAGATTCGAACCCCGACAGCAGCGAGTAGCAAGCAGGCACGCTACCGCAGGGCCAGCGCCGCTGGCTGAAAAGTTTCCCGCGTGACTGATACTAGTGTATCAGTGAAGGTAGCCGAAATTTTCAAACAATAATATTTAAAAAACTAGGCTCCACTTACAAAAAAGCCGTGACACGTGTCGAATGAAATTCGATAATCTTTCGAATTATCGTCATGCGAACTCGATTTGAGTTTCATACTTGAGGCCTTCCCCTGTTAGTAGTTCTTCTGTCTTTTTCAGTTCCTCATTAAATGTACACAAGAATTCCTCTTCCGTTAAGTGCAGTTGTATGTACGAATCATCTTCCCCATTGGTTTCCTTCCTCTCGTTTTCTGTGTTATGTGTTGTCTTCCTTCCTTCTATTTGTTCAAGTTCTTCTTTTTTGAATGACATTTTTATGATGTTTTTAAATTCTTCCTTTGTTTCGACCCAACCTCCTTTTATATATTTAGTTCTGGTCGAATCCGGAACCACGTGATGATTCTTCATTCGATTTGGTATCTCATCACAGTATGTGTCGTGGATGATGCAGAGTGTCACTGGAATCATGCTTCTACAACGGCGACATTCCCATCCTTTTATGCCTTCCACCGTTTCATTCCTGAAGCAAATTAGAAAGAAAATCCTACCTCTCAAAAATAAAATAAAACTTGTTTTTCTCTTAATTTTGTTTTTTCTTATCTTCAATCGAAAAAAAAGACTAAAGTCTTAATTTTGACTACTTTTTAAAAATTCTTGATTAACTTTTCTATTTATTTTAATTCTTCTCCTTCCAGATTAGTATCTTCTTCCGATGTTTTGCCGTATTTGGTTCTTCTTGCTGAAAATTAACTTATTTCTAATTTCCATTTTTATTTTGATTACAATTCTACCTTGGCCTCTTATAGCCGTATTTACTTTACTTGTTTTACTTTGCTTATGTATCATTCAATTAAATATTATGTAACAGTAATTAAAATATTTTAATTTCAAAGTGAAAGTGTGAACTAAAAATCTATTTTAATTTTTGTCTTTTGTGTGGGCTTCATGTTAATATTCTGATGTATATGTGATTCAGTAGGAACAAACAGTCTTTTATTAATAAATTTTACTTTATAAATTTGTAAAAATCAATTTTTTTTTTATTCCTCAATTCCTCTTCCTGTTTCTTCATTCTTCCCTCAAATTCTTTAATTCTTTCTTCCATTTCCTTCTTTTTCCCCTTCTCCTGTTCTTCTTTCCTCCACTTCATCATTTCTGTCCAGTCTTCGTGCGTCAGTAGTCCGCGTTTTAGTCGTTTGGTGTCTATAATTGTCTTTACTTTGTCGTTATGTCTTTTCTGCTCGTGTCTTGCCCTTGCACTTTCTATTTCTCTTCCTTCTTCTCTATCTCCTCTTGCTATTTTTCTCAATTCCTCATTTCTAATCCTTTCGATTTCTTCTTTAATTTTCCTTTCTACCTCTTCTTTTTTCCTTCTCTCCTGTTCCTTCCTGTTTTCTGGGGTATTGTTGAGGGCCGATGGCCTAGCTCCCACACTGTCTGCAACGGTGATGAATCAAGGTCTCCCTTCCCAACAATTCTTCCAAACAATCTCGGCATTTAAGTATTAGTCTTCGGTACATTTTCTGAAAATAAATGTTTTTCTGTTTTGTCTGGTTTTTTGGATATATGTGTTTGTGTAATTTTTTGCCGTCATCAGTGGTATAAAATCAAATCTTTTACATGCATGCCATTCCAAAGAAAGTTCGAATCAAAATCTATTTCTTAATATTGAATTTTTTTATATCTTTAACGTTTCAATCACCTAATGACTTATCATTCTTTGTTTTCATTTCATAGATTGTAGGTGAAATCTTTGCTTTTATGAAAAAAGGTCCTTCGAAATTTTTCTTAAATTTTTTAGCTATTCCTTCCCCTTTAATTGATAATGATTTATTACTCTTCAGAACTTGTTCGCCAATTTCAAAACTGATCGGCCTACGTCTGAAATTATAATATCTAGACTGTGTTGCATTTGCAGAATTAAAATTTTTAATTACTTATTCTCTAATTATTTTCAATTTTTGCATCCCAGTTGCCCATTTTTCAGACTTTTGGAATTCAGTTTCGCTTTTACCATCTAAATCTTTATTTAATGCCTGAATTGGTTGGAGCTCTACCTGAATTTAAAAAAGCTGGTGTGAATCCTGTTGAAGAATGTTTACTCGTATTTAACGCGAATTGTAAATCGTCTAAATCTTCGTCCCAAGTTTTATGATCTTTTTCTGAATGCGCTTTTATTGCCGTTTTAATTGACTTATTGCATCTTTCCCTTGGATTAGCCTGCGCATGATATTTAAGAGTTTTTCAATGTCTGATTCCAAATGTTTTGGTTAAATTAATTATTGATTTATTTACGTATTGTTTTCCGTTATCTGTAACCAAAATTCTAGCAATTCCTTATTTTGAAATTATGCGTTTATGAAATTCTTTTTCAACTGTCGAAGCTAATTTATTTTTGACTGGAATTATTTCTACCCATTTGGTAAACATATCGACAAATACTAGAATATATTGATTTCTTGACTTTGACATTGGTAGTGGACCCATCATGTCTGATGCTATCACTGTCCATGGTTCTTCAATTATCCGTTTCCCATTAAACCCATTTGATTATTTACTTTCGGGTTTATTCTCTGGCAAATTTCTCATTCTTTTACATATTCTAATGTTTCAGAGTACATTCCCGGCCAAAAATAATTTTCGGAAATTTTTGAATAAGTTTTTTCCATACCTAAATGACCTGCTTGTTTATTGTCATGATTCTCAATTAAAACTTGTTCTCGTAATTCTTTTGGTATCGTTAATTTCCACGGGTTGCTATCTAAATTTAAGCTTGATTTTAAAGGGTCGGGTCTACAGAAATACAATTGGCTATCGCGTATTCTCCAATTTTAATTTTCTTCTGGCGTATTTTTAAAATGATTCATTTTAGTTTTGTACCAACTATCCTCAATTTCTTTAATAGCTTTTTCCTTCGTTTCTACTGCGCTTGCCAAAATACTAGAAATTTTTATTTCATTTTCACTTGATCTTGATAACGCATCTGGAACATGGTTTAAACTTCCCTTTCTGTAAGTAATTTCGTAATCGTATTCTAATAATTCCAAAGCCCATCTTGCTAAACGGCCAGTTGGATTTTTTAAATTATGAAGCCATTTTAGGGCGATATGATCTGTAATTGCTTTCAAAAAATAACCCTCTGAATACGGTCTAAATTTCCTTATTGCCCAGACTACTGCTAAACATTCTTTTTCTGAAGCAGAGTATTTACGTTCTGCGCCATTAAGACCTCTACTTGCAAAAGCTATTATGAGATTTTCACCATTTATATTTTTTGTTAATACGGTTCCTAATCCTGTATCGCTAGCATGGGTTGCAAGTTGGCATTGACTTCCAAAATCAGGGCAGGTAAGAATTGGTGGTGTTGTTGGTAGGTGTTTAATAGTCGGAAATGCCTGTTCCTGTTTGTCAGTCCATTACCAATTTACTTCCTTTTTTAATAGCTTTTGCAGAGGTTCTATAATTTCTGCAAACTTCGGAATAAATTTTCTGTACCATGAAGCCATTCCTGATAATCTTTGAATTTGTTCAACCGTCTTTGGTCTTGAGAAATTTAAAACAGGTTCAATTTTATCTTTATCTACTTGTAAACCTTTTTCATTAACTTTAAATCCTAAATATTTTATTTCGGAACAACCAAATTCACGTTTGTCCAAACCAATTGTTACTCCCGCATTTTTAAATTTATCTGACACAATTTCCAAATATTTTGAATGTTCTTCGAAATTTTTTGAAACTATAATTACGTCATCGAGATAACAAAATACATGTGGTTTTAATTCGGGTGTTATTATTTTGTCCATCAGGCACTGGAATGTAGCAGGAGCATTTGTTAATCCAAATGGCATTCTCTTAAACTGATACATTCCTTTGCCCGGAACAATAACAGCTGTAATTGGTTTCGATTCTTCGTCAAGCGGTATCTGGCGATATGCTGACCGAAGATCGATTTTGGACATGTATTTGGTCGACCTTAATGCGTCCAAAATTTCTGGCATTATAGGAATTGGCTATAAGTCTTTCTTGGTTATTTTATTTACTTTCCTAAAATCTAGACAGAATCTATATTTCCCGTTAGGCTTTTTTATCATTACAATAGGGTTCGACCAATCACTATTAAAAGGTTCTATAATTTTCTCTTCTAGAAGTCTATCTACTTCAATTATCTTATTCTTTTAGTGGCACATAATAATATCTTTGTTTGATCGGTTCATGGCCCTGGAAATCTATTTTATGGCTAGTTAAATGGGTCGGTTTTAACTCTGTTCCCTGTTCTGTAACTTCTCTTTTAATTAAATTCTCTAATTGTACTTGTTGTGCTTCATTCAACTCTAATATGCCTTTAGAAATTTCTTCACAAACTTCTAAATTTTTCTTTTTTTCTATTTTTACGTGTTTAATATTATTATTTAATACCGCAATATTTCTAAAGTTATACCAATTACTTTCTTAATTGCGAATAATTTTTCTATTATCGAATCATTTTTTTCCTCTTTTTTATCATTAACCGTCTTCAATTTAGAATCCTTTTTTTCTTTATCGCATTCCAATGGCTCTTTAAATTCTGTCTCTAATTTCCTATCTTTATTCTTCGCATATAAATTCGTATTTATTTTATTCTCTGTTTCTATTTTATTCATATCCTTGTTTGTTTTCTGCCTACTCTCTCTTTATTTTGACTAGCCTGCTTATCTAATCTACTGACGCCCACGCTGGTTCGTGCCAGTGTTGCATCGCTCGCCTCGTAGGGTTTAGGGTGTGGGACTACATGCCCCCGTACACTCTCTGCTGGCTGGATTGCTGGCGGGATCGAGTCTCTTGCCCACCTGTAAGGGAGGCTTGGGATTTTATGAATTTTTCACCTATGTATGAGTGAGTGTCACTGGTGTCAACTAACACTCTAAATTCATGATATTTCAAATCTATCATAAGGTGAAATCTCGTTTCACCCGATTCGTTTGTGTCAATGTCAAGTAATTCTGGCGGTCTTTGGTTTCGTTGACTATTCTCCGCCTTCAATAGCCACCGCTTGCGTTTTCTTGATCTATCCTATACCAACAATCACGTCGAAAGTGGCCTGCTTTCCCGCAATTGTAGCACGTAATGGGTTGACGTGATTTGTAATTTGAGCTTTGATAAACAGAATTTGGATCCGTGGACTCCTGACCTCTTGGATCGACTTCACCTTCTTCTTTGAAATCCTGGATTATTTTGATAGCTATTATTATTTTTAAATCTTGGATTTCCATTTGGAAACCTTGGTTGGAATTTTTTTTTGTTTTGTTCGTTTTGATAACTTGGTCTAAACTATTTTTGATGATTTTGATCATCATTTTGTTTTTGATCTTTATTTTGATTCTCGCTTTTGAATTTATTTTGATTTTCTTCACACCCTGTATTTTTCAATTCTCAAATTTTCATAAGCTTTCCTTAATTGCCGTTCTAGGGTTTATTTTATTATTTTGTTTTCAATTATTTTTGTATATCTTTCGTTTAAGTATGCATCTCTAAAATCTTCAATAAAATGGTCTAAATTTTGCCAATTATCCCTATTTACCTGAAACCAACTGTAAGCTTCTTCTTCACGAATAACATCTAAATTTTCTAAAATATCTGTTTTACTAATTGTATACCCTCGTTTAAATCTAAGTAATCTATTCAAAAAGTAAGTAGGACTGTTTTCCGTATTATTTTTAAATTTAATGGGCCAGTTTGACATTATCTGAAATGGTGTTTGTATCATTCCAAATGGAAAAAGGGTTGCTGGAATTTCATGTGCATTATTATCTATCATTTCCATTCTTTCCCTGTCGGTCTCCCTAATTCTATCTGTTCTACTTTGTCTTTCTGTTTGCACTTGAGGCGTATTTGACTTTCGCATAATTGATTGCCTTTGCTGAGGTCTTGGTATCGAACATGCGTTTCCGTGACCGCTGCTTCTATTGTTTATTATTCTTTTACTCGCACCTGCTATCGAGTGCCTTTGCTCATTATAATCTAATTCTGTTTCTTCAAAGTGAACGGTATTATTACGTATTTTATTTTGACTCATTACATTTTGTGTTGAATTAAAAATTCTATCTATTTTATCGTTTAAATTTTTAATTTCTTCCGAAAGTTCTTTATTTTAGTTTTATCGCTTTTATTCTCTGCAAAATTAATTAATTCTTCTGCACCATTCCAAAATTCATTATTACTTTTTAAGAACGAATCGATTTAAAAAGTTCTGTCATTGATTTTAGCGTTTTCTCTTTTCTGTCTTTCTATCTCTATTCGTAATCTGTCGGGACCTATTCTTGCTTTCTCTGCTCTTTCTTTTTCTATTCTTTCTTTCTCCTTTCTAAGAGTTTCCTCTCGCTCTACCCGACTTGAGTTTAATCGCGCTTTTTCTCTTTCTAATTTTTCTAGTTCTTTTCTCCTGATTTCAATTTCTTTATCTATCCTACTCGTTTCGAATTCCTGATTTTCCAAAATGCTACTATTTTCATTTTCTAATCTCCAATTACCCAATGTATTCTCAGTATTGAGAGACAGCAAACCAATATCTTGTATTCGGGGTGTACTGTCTTGTCTGTGTCGGTTTGGGGTACTTTCTGTATGCGTTTGTGTTTGACTTTTCGTTCTTGGGATTGCACCTGTGTTTTGATTTGGTGGTACCGTTTCCCAATCTAATTCTCTTCTAACCGTTACTGATTCGAAATTTATGTTTCTCACTAAATTTTCTGTTCTATCATTGTTTTCGACCAATTGACTCTCAGTATTTTCATTTTCGAAATCATTCGCACTTGCTTGTGCGTTATTTTCTCCAATTATAATTTCTGGAATTCTATCATTTTCCCTATTCTCTCTAACATTTTCTACCGGGTTTGCCATTTTCGGAATAATTTTTATTTTTCCCGATCTCAGTTGCATTCGACTTTTCTTTCTAATCTATTCGGCCTAGCTCAGGGGTTTCTATAGCTGATTAAAACACCGGCACGTTGACTTAAGTGAGCGTCTCGGTTTTTTCTACTTGGGACTGCACGTAGCCCGACCACGTAGCGGAAGTATCCACTGAGGGCGGGAAAGCTTGGGGTTTGTTTTCGGTTGCGTAAATCGATTTCTAAATTCGCGCGCCAATTTCTGTTACTGACGCCGCATTCTTTTTCTGGATTTGGTTCTTTTCCTTCAAAACTTGTCTAGTTTTTTTCTACTATTGAATTCTATTGTTGCGTTTTTATATTCCAATATTCCTTCTTATATTCGGCTACCTGAAAATTGTTGTTTTTAATTTAGTTTTTGTTTTTTAGACCCCTCACTTGTACAATCCAGCTACATGGAATCCACAGAAGGCATTTTTTATCAGGGCAATTTTTGTTTTATTGAATGTGGCAGAGCTTGCGAGCCCGCGAAGTATACCAACTTTTTTTTTACCGGACATATATACAAATCTACCTTCACTTTTTTCTAACATTTTTATTCCACAATTTCCTGAAAACAAATTGCAAAAACTCTATCCAAAATCAAAATTCTAATTCAAAATGATTAAATCTTTCAAAAATGGCACACATGCATTCAAAGTGATTTTTTTCTCTTAATCGTTTAATGAGGACTTCCGCTCTCGACTTGGAGGGGATTTTTGGTGGAAATTGTGGGTCTTTAATTTGGGCGCCAAATTTCTGACGGGAGCTGCAAATTAAGGGATAGGCGGGATTTGGAAGTGAGAACATGTAAAGTCAGAGAAAAAGGGAGCCAATTAAACATGAAAATATTGTTTATTTAATTAACTTATAAGAGGGGGTGGGACCTGCTGGGCTACAAGCGATGGGTAATCTCAACGGTGATCCCCGAGTACAGGTGGTTATATGCGTTATATGGCCCGAGTTGAGTGGTTGAGCCAAGATTGGACGACGGCGGTTGATTGCAAGATCAATGTTGATGGATGAGGTAAAGAACCAGATTAAGGCGCAGAGAGCACACAAGACTGACTCTTGGGGCTGAGGATTTGGGTATTATAACCGGGAAGTGATCCACTCCCCACTCCTGGTTCTAGGTTTACATAGTCGTATGTTAGCGGGGCTTGTAACTTTGTTACATAACATTAATTGTAGTTATCTACAAGTGACTTGTGTGACTATGTTCAATTCACATATTCATTCGCTGTTTTACATGCAGTAACTTACGAATTGTTTCATTAAAAGTACTAGGGGCGGATTTTGGGTGTTGCCTTATATTCTTATGGGGCTAGGAACATAATGTGGAGTTTTATAAAGGTGAATTTTATTTTTTTCGTAATTAGAAAAATGTATTGGCTGTATTACCTTCAGCGGAACTGTTACGTTAAAAGTATCCGGGGGTGGAATTTGGGGGTTTTTAATATCATTGTGGAGTTTGAAAGATAACATAGCGTTTTCTCAAGGTGAATTTTGTGACTATTTTTTTTTTTTTAGAATATTTTCATGGTTTCAACCATTTTCCCGGATTGAAATTGAGTGACTTAGTTGAAAATTATTGTATATTGTAGAAAATTCGTCTTGTTTGGTAGGAAAATTAATCTTCTTGGTAGGAAATTTATCTCATTGGCTGAAAACGCGACGATGTTTGACCTGTTATCAGCGATAAAACAACATAAAAGAACCACAAGCCTCTCAAAAATGACGATTATCAATTATTTCACCACATGAAACTATCGTGAAAATGTGTGCAATAATTGAAGCTTCGAAAGAGGAAAAGTCGAACCAATAAAGATCTCTGTTTCTAGAAACTTCTCTTAAGCTATGAGCGTATCTCATCATTTTCCGAATGTCGCTGTTTGTTCTAGGCATAAAGGTATGCAAGGAAATAAAATAAAGCGACTTTACGAAATTCTTGAATAAACATGTTTTTTTTCGTGACTTGAATTCATGAATAATTAGCCACCCATGTAGCGCGTGAAGATTTTTTCGGGCGAGTGGGGTAGGAGGTGAGACAGTGAGTCAGGAAATCGAAATCGTTTTCGTGGCACGTGGAGAGCCCACTAGAATATAAGTATACGTAAGCATCTGGTAGAATAATCCTTCTCTCCGTAAATCAACATCATCTACTGTCATCGAGTATAATAAAAAGAATGAAGGTCACCACCGGGACTAGATTCCTGTTTATTGCAGTTTTCCTGGATTCTATTGGTGAATATATATATATAATAATATAATACCATATCCAGAACTTCAAGTATACTAGAAAATAAACCGGACTAATATCTCTTTTGTGTTACGCAATTTTCAAATTAAAATGTAAAATTATTATTAAGAAACTTTTTTATATCATGGCGTCTATCCATTTCTTCAAAAGTTGTAGTCACGGGATGTCGCATACATCTTCAAACCAAGAAATATTAATTTTTAACAAAAAGATAATTTGAAGGTTGTGTATACAAAGCCGGTACCGGTAACGAATGAATTGTCGAACCAGTAAAAAAATTGTGGGTACAACTAGAAAAAAAATTGTCGCAAGTTTGAGCGCGCTTGGGACGCGCGACTGTTGGTTCTCGCGCTTTGCGCTCGATCACGTATTTACCTCGTGCTACGCGCTCGGTCTTTGTACTTCCCCGCGTTTATACAAAATCTTTGACAATTAGATGTGAAATCTTCGTCAGGAGTACTTTAGTGATTGTGAATTCTCTCTTGTTAAAGATCCTTCGGCTTTAACGAACACATTCTCATCATGTATCTCGTGCTTCGCACTCGAATAAACTTTGTCCAATACGCGAATTTTTCTATATTATTTTCAACTTAAATATATATGATTATTTTAATATTTGTTCCTTCATTGCCATTAATATCTAGACGTTTCTACACAACTTTAACTTGTTTATTTGTAATGTCATTTTTCACGATTAAATCAAAAACGACACGTCCTATAAAAAAATGGATGAAAGCAAATTTTTAGATATAATTTAGACACACAAATTATGACATCAGCTTTTTGTTTCTCCCACCTTCGAATTTCTACATAGGAGACAGTTTTATGTTTCCTGGAGGTTGATTTTGGTAATTGGTTGTTGTTGCATCCTAGAGCCCAAAAAAGCCCAAAATTTCGTCGGATTTGAAATTTAATTTTTTTAAATTTTGGTATTGTGGAGGCGCTGGCTTGTCTCAATCCAGCACCACCACTCCCATTTGAAGTTTCAAACAATATTACATTTTTTCAGTGAGATTTGGTGACGTTTCAAGGTCACACAATTTTCGAGAAGGGTTTCCGATACTTTTTCCATCAATATTATTTTTTTTAGAAAATAATTTTTTTTCAATTTGAATCCATTTAGCTTTTCAGTATTTAATACAGTATCTAAAAAATATATGTTCTAAAATTCATGGAATGACCCCATCGACATAAGTTCTTCAGCTTCCTCTTTGATAATTTCAGAACTCCTTTGAAATATTTTAAAATATTTTAAAATATTCTGTAAAATCCGTGACATCTTCAACATTTTATTTCAAAACCTTGAAAAATCTACATTTGTAGATTAAATATTTGCACTCTCAAAGATACATAATAGAAAAATCTTGAATTTCAAAGACGTATGAAGAAACTTTCCTAAATTTTGATGAATTTCATAATCATCAAAGTTACAGAATTTTCAGTGTAAAGAAATTAGAAAAATTAAAATTTTAAAATCTTCACATAAGTTTTAGTAGTAAATCTTAGACAGTGCATAATTTTTGTATGTATATTTTAAAAATTGAAAACTCCTTAACGTTAGAGATTTGATATTTCAATTTCCACAGTTTTGAAGAGATGCAATTAAAAACTTTAGAATTTCACAAATTTGGGCATAAAAATTCTTGAATTTGAACGATTTTGGTATTAAACAGTCGAGTTTTTAATCCTAAATCTTCCAACTTGACGGAATTTCAAAAGAAAATATTCAAAATTAGAGATTTTTTAATTTCAATAACTAAAATTTTCAACATTTTTGATTCCATAAAAATTATCAAAATATGAAAAAAACACAATTTTAAAGATATACGATTCGAAATTTCACAATTTTGATGATTTAAAATAAGTAATGCTTTAATATTAACGATTTGCAATCTACATTTCTTCAATTTTGAGTATTTGCAATTGAGGGATCTTCAATATATAAATCGCATAGAAGAAAATTATGCTTTTCTAAAGGCTTTTATATAGCCGTTTAAGATTTAAAATTAAACTTCATCTAATTTGATAGATTTTTCCATGCAAATTCTTTAATTGTTAACAGTATAAATGATAACATTGATTTGTTTTCTTTGATGTGTTTTATTGTTTTTTTATGAACTAACTGCAGTCGTAATTAGGTTTTTTTATAGGAAAATTCCTAATACTTCAACTAGTTTTCCTTTAAGTGAAGGATTTTCATTTAATCGCAATAATTCTAAGCAGAAAGGTATATTTATGAGATGTCAAACTGACGCATCCTGATAAACTGTCAAACTGGGTATTAGAAAAAATTCAAGATACTCAAGTACGCAAAAAGTGAACAAAAGCACAGGAGTTTCAATTTTGACAAAGTAAATGAATGAATTTAATGTTCATTTTATATTTTAATTGAACAATTGCATAAGACAAAAATTTTCTTTCCTCTCCTCTTTCTGCCTTTTTCGTTCAGTCACTTGAAAATTCTAGTATATATTATATTTATAATAAATATCAAAATTAACCTATTTCTCTTCCTTCTTGCAGAATTAATATGTTCCGTACGGCTAGAACCTATGACTTTGGCGGAATTATTTCCTGAATACTGGCAAAACGGTTACCTGCCTCGTGTCAGAGCAATGACTAGAAGTCGGGAAACTATGACTTCTACTGCATTCGCACACATAGGTAATCACATTCTGCGTCCTCCAAACTATACTTCATATTTCTTAGCAAGGGGTCATGTCATCTTTGCATGGGCGGGGAGGAGAGATGACATAGATTATGCTGATGATAATAATAATTATCACCGCGCCTATGATTATCTTGAGCCGCTATGGAGATTGTTTCCCTCGCTAGAACATGAAGAACGTCTGGTATTTGACACATCTCGTAACCATTGGGTAACTCTGGATCAAAATGAATTTGACAAATTGGGTGTTGGCTGTAGTTGGGCCCTTATTCAAGTGCAACAAAGGACTGCTCTTGAACACCCGCTAACAACGGGCAATGGATTTGTTGACGAACGTGCACAACATATTACATACTTAAGGCTCATGTAGTGGGTATTCCAACCTACAAAACTCACCTCAAAAAATTGGTTTCGAATGCTGGCGCACCGAAAGGATGTCAGGGGGCAATTTTTTCCCCCACAGGAAGCACATATCCATATTTGAGGGGGAAAGTCCCTCCGGAACGTCAACACTCGCGATAAATATTAAAAAATTAAAAAATAAAAACGTTTTTCAAAGATCGAAAAAAAGTAAACAGAAACAGTGCAATCAGCGCCGCCTGGTGACCCGATCGATCACTAAATCGATTTAAAAGGACTTCTGGCGCCACATTCAAAATAGAAAAAGCATTGAAACATATGTAGGAGTAATAATTCTTAATAAGTTATAATATATTATTTGAAAAACATAACAAATAAATATTATCTTACAAAAATATAAGAAAAAAATAAGGAAAAATATTTTCAACGCAAAATACTGACTGATAAAATAGATAAATAGAACTTGCAACATTTTCTTCTAATTCTGAGTTGATCTTATAACATTCTCTTTACAACACCCACACAGAAGAAATAATCTACATATAGCTAAAAAAGATTTGGTAAAGATTTTACAAATTTGTAATTGACAAAAGTAAGCATTTTCCACAAAATGCAATGTTATTGTGTTTATGATTTTTTCAGAGGAACCTTAGGCTATATAATGTACAACCAACACCCCACAAAACCCACCCACGCAATAGAACTCAACTGTAGAAAGCTGGAAAGACCCGGTAAATAGTTTCCGATCTTAGTCCATGAGAATATAATCATTTCTCTAAAAAATCAAAGTTATAGCGACTTTGATTTTTTTAAAAGGTCCTTGGATTCTGGATTATTATTATAACATCCCCAAAAGTCCATCCACCCACAAGAAATAAATTACATACGGCTGTTAAGATTTTGTAAAGATTTTCCAAACTTGTAATTAACAAAAAACAGTTATTTCCACAAAATGTAAAGTTATTGTGTTAATGATTTTTTCAGAGAAACCTTAGGCTACATAATGTACCCCTAACACTCCATCAAACCCACCCACGTATTAGAAATCAATTCTAGTAAGCTGGGAAGACTTGGTAAATATATTGCTGTATTATTCTTTGACGAAAAAATAACATTTTTAGAAAAAGTCGAAGTCGTTGTCTCTATGATTTTTTGATGTGATCCTCAGTCAATATATTGTTATCAGAACACCCCATACAAACCCACTCTCGCATTAGAAATCAATTCTAGAAAGTTTTCGAGACAAGTTTTTTATTATTTATTCCTAAGACATCCTGACTCTTATGGCTTCTTTTGAAACCTGAATTCGAGTTGGAATTCACAGGCTCAAGTCAATCAGACTCCATTGTGGCCGCTGGTCATTATGAAAACGATTCCAAATTCGTCTTTTTTCACACTACTAAACAGAGTCGATTTTCAAGACACATTTTTTATCATTTATTCCCAAGACATTCTGACTCTTATGTTACCAAAATTCAAGTTGGAATTCACAGGCTCAAGTCGATCAGACTCAATAGTGGCCGATGGTCATTATGAAAACGATTTCGAATTGGTCTTTTTTCACATTACTAATTACTTACTAAGTAAGTTAATTAAACGTAATTATAAATAATAGTAAAGTTACGACACTGCAATCGCCATCGCAATTTGAATCCGTTCTTTTTTCTTAATTGTTATGGTGGAGATTAAATGAAGAATGACCAACATTTTTTTTGTTATTTATTTATTAATGAAAATGTATTTTTGTACATATTTTCGCCCAGGGATAATGACCAGCGGCCACTATTGAGTCTGATCGACTTGAGCCTGTGAATTCCAACTCGAATTTAGGTTTGAAAAGAAGCCGTAAGAGTCAGAATGTCCTTGGAATAAATGACAAAAAATTTCTCTTGAAAATCGACTCTGATTAGTAGGGTGAAAAAACACAAATTTAAAATCGTTTTCATAATGACCAGCGGCCACAATGGAGTCCGATTGACTTGAGCCTGTGAATTCCAACTCGAATTCAGGTTTGGAATGAAGCCATAAGAGTCAGAATGTCTTCGGAATAAATAATAAAAAACTTGTCTGGAAAACTTTCTAGAATTGATTTCTAATGCGAGAGTGGGTTTGTATGGGTGTTCTGATAACAATCTATTGACTGAGGATCACATCAGAAAATCATAGAGACAACGACTTCGACTTTTTCTAAAAATGTTATTTTTTCGTCAAAGAATAATACAGTAATATATTTACCAAGTCTTCCCAGCTTACTAGAATTGATTTCTAATACATGGGTGGGTTCGATGGAGTATTAGGGGTACATTATGTAGCCTAAGGTTTCTCTGAAAAAATTATGAACACAATAACTTTGAATTTTGTGGAAATAACTTTTTTTTGCTAATTGCAAGTTTGGAAAATCTTTACAAAATCTTAACAGCCGTATGTAATTTATTTCTTGTGGGTGGATGGACTTTTGGGGATGTTATAATAATAATCCAGAATCCAAGGACCTTTTAGAAAAATCAAAGTCGCTATAACTTTGATTTTTTTAGAGAAATGATTATATTCTCATGGACTAAGATCGGAAACTATTTACCGGGTCTTTCCAGCTTTCTACAGTTGAGTTCTATTGCGTGGGTGGGTTTTGTGGGGTGTTGGTTGCACATTATATAGCCTAAGGTTTCTCTGAAAAAATCATAAACAAAATAACATTGCATTTTATGGAAAATGCTTATTTTTGCTAATTACAAATTTGGAAAATCTTTACCAAAACTTTTTCAGCTATATGTAAATTATTTCTTCTGTGTGGGTCGTGTGAAGGGAATGTTATAACAAGATCTCAGAATTAGAAGAAAATGTTGCAAGTTTTATTTATCTATTTTATCAGTCAGTATTTTGCGTTGAATATATTTTTCCTTCTTTTTTTCTTATATCTTTGTGAAATAATATTTATTTGTTATGTTTTTCAAATAATATATTATAACTTATTAAGAATTATTACTCCTACATATGTTTCAATGCTTTTTCTATTTTGAAGATGATGCCAGATGTCCTTTTAAATCGATTTAGTGATTGATCGGGACACCACGCGGCGCTGATTGTACTGTTTCTGTTTATTTTTTTTCGATCGCTGAAAAATGTTTTTATTTTTTAATTTTTTAATATTTATCGCGAGTGCTGACGTTCCGGAGGGACTTTCCCCCTCAAATATGGACATGTGCTTCCTGTGGGGAAAAAAATTGCCCCCTGACATCCTTTCGGTGCGCCAGCATTCGAAACCAATTTTTTGAGGTGAGTTTTGTAGGTTGGAATACCCACTACATGAGCCTTAAGAGCAAACGAAGCAGTAGACAGTATGCAAGCCCCTGAAGCCGAAAAAATTCATAGGAGACAATCACAAACTTGGGAATGCGGGGCAAGAATCAGGACAAGATACGAAGAGGCATATGAGGCTGTATTCCGCGCAATTGCAAGTGAATATGATTTAGAAGTACGTCACCGCTAAAATGAACGTAAATTATTAAAAATATCCAGCAACTTTTTTATTACGTTTTCGAGAATTTAAAATAAGTTAACATAAATTTCATGCTTCCTTACTCAAAATCTAATATAGACTAAAATCATGACTGTATTTGGAGAAATGGCTGAAATCGTCCATTTGTTAGAAAGAATTTCGTATTGGCCAAGGGGGAGAGGCACTTTTTCGACTTAAGTTCACTGTACTATGCACAGGTTTTACTGCGATTTTCCTCGTGTACTACAAAAGTATTGTAGGTGAATACTAGTGCAGATATTTTGGAAGACGGACGCAGCCGCTGGGGTGTAGAGTTATTAGTAGTCTTTTTCTGGGGGACCCCGATGAGTTGTGGATTCGGTGAAAATATGGGGAAACTTGTGTAAGATGTACCTGACTTGTGAGAAATAAGAGTCGTCCGGAAACAAGAGAAACTAGTTGTGGAATTTCGCGAAATCAACACAAACCACGTGTCATGTCCGCCTTGTTTTGAGTGGAATCTCTGCGCAAACTTAGAGAGGATTTCTATTGCTGAATTCTTGGTGGTAAATTTGAAAATTCAAATGCCCCACTAATCGAAAAACCTGTGCATTTATTGTAATTTATTGTAACGAATGATTTAGAAGGAAAAAAATTAACTTGAATATTCTATTTTCTTACTGATTTTGTCAAAATTTGACACGTGATTTTTTTTTTAATTTTGCAATTTCCACAATATTATTACACCGTTTGTAGAATGTATCTCATTATGAAAGACTTATTATGGAAATGTATCATTTTGTTAACAATAATAAAAGTATTTGAAACTTATTCGCAACTCATTCCACAGATTATTTATTATAATCTGAGTGTATTTCTATGCTTCTCCATTCAATTCATTTGATTAAACTATTTTCATTCGATTTAACATAGAATTATACAGTAGGACGTCTCGGTTCGGTTCGAACCTTCAATCTTTATAAGTTTAGAAATCTAGATATTTGATAATTGTTTATAATTTTTCAATTATTTTTTAACGTCGCATGAAAATAACAAAATGATATTATTAAGTATAATAAACATTAAACACAAAAACAAAAAAATCGAGGTCCGATCCCAGAGGTCCTACTGTGTGTCACTAAAATGCCTTTGAACATTTTTTTGGTATGTTAGAGCAAAATAAGATCCAGAAGAAAGTAAGGTTAGGAACCCGTATTTGTTTTTTCTTCTAATTTAATATAAAGAATCATTTTTCACGACATGTATTCATTTTTATATTCATTCTGAATTACATAAAATTTCGAA
>CAKNXH010064706.1:91953-125807 GCA_932178445.1 Andricus quercusramuli | reverse complement strand
TTTTTTTTTTTTTTTTCGCCGGATCATCGTATTGAGTTCGCGCAGACTGTAACCACCCATCTCACGGTCGTGAGACGTGGTTACAGCTGAAATTTTACCGCGATTTCGCTGGGAGCGGGTGCAATTTTTTTTTTAGATTAGCACCCGCTCCCTCTATATGAAGGTTGTGATTTGACAAAGCGGGAAAGTGAAACGATACTTTTGGCCCAGGCTCTCAGACACAGATTTTCTGATTCTGCTTTAGAGAGTAATTTGCATGTCCTTGACTGCCACATGCCTTATGATGTACATGGTTCGAAGTATCATTTTATTAAAGCATTCCCTCAACCTAATTCTACAAACTACTATTTCTGTCGAGAGTGCTGTCTTATTTTAAAATTTGAGAACAATGACAGCGTAAATTGTGCAGGTTGCGGAGATGAATTTGTTAAAAAACGCGTGCAAAAGGCTGATCACTATTTCACGTATTTGCCACTGAAAGAGCAACTAATACAGTTGGTACAAAGTAATTATTATAAATATCTTAGGAAAACAAATGACGAAGAAAGCGATATTATAAGTGGAAAATATTACAAAAAACTGAGAGAAGAGAACATTATTGGGGATGATGATATAACAATTCAGTGGTTTACGGATGGAATAAAAACATTCAACTCCGCCAGACCGGCAATTTGGGCAATTTTACTTCAAATCAATAAGTTGCCTTGTAGATTAAGAAAAGATCACATTATTTTTTGTGCTGTCTGGTTTATGTCGAAGTAACCACCAATGAATATATTCCTGCGACCATTTATTGATGAACTGAGAGACTTACAGGAGAATGGTTTCGAAAGTACAACGTTTCTACATCATGAGCCAATAAGAATTAGGGTACACACTCTTCTTGCACCTGTGGATTCTGTTGCTCGACCTGCCATTCAGAACATAAAGCAATATAACGGTAAACATGGGTGTTCATACTGCATTATTCCCGGAGAAGCGATACCATATGGAAAAGGCTATACTCGAGTTTACTGTGGAGATAAGCATCAAGGACGATCTATCGAGCAACATCGTCGGGATGTCCAAAAAATTGTAGAGAATCCCAAAGCAGAGGATGTCAACGGAGTGAAAGGGCCTTCTATCATACAACTTTTGCCAATTTTCCATATAATTTGGTCCTTTCCACCTGAATACTTGCATTCAATAGATGAAGGTGCAACGGAATTGTTCGCGGATACATGGTTTGACTGTACCAATCACTTGAAAGAGTGGTACTTGGGCAGATTGATAGGAGATGTCGACAATCTTCTTTTGCAAATGAAACCTCCATGTGAAATCACACGATGTCCTCGATCAATAGCAGAGCGTGCATTGTGGAAAGCATCAGAGTGGAAAAATTTCCTTCTGTATTATTCTCTCATTTGTTTGAAACCATTTCTGCGTAAGAAATGTTATGAGCTTTGGTTCCTATTCGTTTACAGTATTCAGCTATTCTTACAATTAAAGATCACTGAATCTGAGTTTGCTGCAGCATCGGCAGCACTTCGGTTATTTGTGCTCAGAATAGAATGTCTTTATGGAAAAGAGTACATGAGATACAATGTGCACATTTTGTTACATATACCGCAAAGTGTAACAAATTTTGGTGCTCTTTGGGTATGGTCTAAGTTTCCTTTTGAGCACTATAATGGAGTTTTAAAAGTCTTGTTCAAGGGTACTCAGTACCTTCCGGTGCAGATAACAAAGTTTTACAAAAGACTGAAATATGTTAAGTTATCTTCCGAAGTCTTCAGTAAACCGGATTGCAGTTTAAAAGGAAAACAAATTTTTCAGTCTCTGATGAAAGAGTGTAAAATTAAGCGCTGTATTCAATACGGGGAAGATTTGAGAGTGTTTGAAGTCGGTAGAACTGTTGAAATGACTGATGTTGAGGGAATCCTGATACAACACTTGCTTGGAGAAGATGTTCGAAAAGTAGCTGTAGCTTTCGATCGGTTCATTTTCAAGCATACTCTTTTTCACAGCAGTTCTTATCCACAACTTGTTAAGAGGAAAAATTGTGTTGTTGAAACTTCAGGAGGTGATTTTGTTATTATAACAAAGCTTCTTTCTGTGCAAAATGAAACAAATACGAAGAAGCAAGTCGTTTTTGGGAAAAAGTTGCAACCACTAGGTGAAAAAGTATGCCAATATGAACATTTTTCCTCATCTGACTTTGCATTCGTAATGAAAGAATCTAAAAATGTAATTACTATCTTTCCGTCAACAGTAAGAAGGAAGTGTGTCTGCATTCCGTTCTCTGAAAATAAAATGTGTGTAATTCCGCTGGTAAATCCAGTGGAGACAGATTGATTGAGGCGTGCCCTTTCAACTGCTACGAGCTTAAGGTGCAGTGTAAGCAATTGACCAATTTCATCCTTTCGGAATAAGAGAAAGTCTCAATTCAGTAAATCATGTTCTAAGAGATAAAAAATAGAAAATCCTAGGAATGGGTCAATGTATGTCACCAACAAAATGGCGAATCAACGCACGGGATACTTGTAGGGATACTGTATTCAACTCGCGCTGTACTCAAACTTATATAGATGGCTCAGGCATACATTTTTTTCGCGTGAAGAAGGAAATGGAAATTGTAGAGGCTTCCATGCATTATGCTTTTCATAGATTTGACGCAAGTGGATTCCATAACGTGGAGTATTGAAAACCGTGTACCAACCAGAACTGTACGGTTACCATCTCGTTTTTTCGCGAATTCTAATTTTAGGACGTCGTTTGAGTATTTGTAGTCTAAAACGGAAAGTGTCATTGGATGGTTTTTAAAAATATCTTTCTTCTTGACTTTTCGGAAGCAGTTTTTATGTTAAACCTTGTCTTTAGAAAAACGATGTGTGTAAAGAAAACTTGAATATTAAGCTGTTTTAAAGTCAATAGTCGAAAGGCGTCTCAAAAATAGAATGAGCAAAAACCAGAATGGGCTTTTGGGGATGCCCTTTGCAGTTTGCAGTCAAAGTTGGGTAAAGCTGAACTTGCCTGCACCGTCATACTTCGTGGTTTCCTACTATACCGGCATTTTTACAAAAAAATTATTGTAATTACAAAAACAAGTTTATTTTTCAAAAAAAATTGTATAATGTCGGTATGGTAGGAAACAGATGGGTAGAACATGGTTTTAAGGTCGTTTTTGTTTTAAAATAAGTGTTAGAAAGTTTGCAACGTTTTTAAGATTTTGCTCACGAATGATTTTAGGATAATATCCGCAGAGATTATAATATAGTAAAACTTTCAGTGCACACGCCTAGTTTTATCCAACATAAACTGTACCGCTACCCATCTCGTTTTTTTGCGGATTCTAATTTTGGGACATCGCTTGACTATTTGTAGTCTAAAACGGAAAGTGTCATTGGATGGTTTTTAAAAATATCTTTCTTCTTGACTTTTCGGAAGCAGTTTTTATGTTGAACCTTGTCTTTAGAAAAACGATGTGTGCAAAGAAAACTTGAATATTGAGCTGTTTTAAAGTCAAAAGTCAGAAAGTAAAATATTTTCAAAGAACGCAACAAAATGTTTTATATTTCAGACCTAAAATAGTCGAAAGGCGTCTCAAAAATAGAATAAGCAAAAACCGGAATGGGCTTTTGGGCATGCTTTTTGCACTTTGCAGTCAAAGTTGGGTAAAGCTGAACGTGCGTGGATCATCATACTTCGTCCTTTCCTACTGTGCCGGCATGTTTCGAAAAATCTGCGCATGGTCTTAAATTATTTTAATAACAAAAACAAGTTTACTTTCCGAAAAAAAATTATTGTCGGTGTGGTAGGAATCGGATAAGTATGACGTGGCTTCTGGGTCGCGTTTCTTTCGAACAATGTTCAGTAATCCTCGCAAACTTTTAAAGAGGTCGATCACGAATGTTGATAAGTATACGTCGTCGATACTCTACTGATACTGCATTTTTCGCTGCAATAAAAATTTCTAAGAAATCGATTCCATTTTTTTAAATTAATAATAATATAATTTTTTCACTCTTCCGCTAGATTATTATAATTAAGGTCAATTTCGCCTGTCGTTTTCCTGTCATTTTGCCTGTCGTTTTTCTGTCATTCTGCCTGTCGTTTCCCTGTCATTTTCTTGTGGTCGCGAAAAAATGACAGAAAAAAAATGACAGGAAAAAAATGACACACTGTCATTTTTTTCCTGTCATATCTTTTCGTAAGAGTGGTTTGGCGCATCACTAGATACTCATTCAAATTTTTTAAACCAGCGGAAATACTAAGTGATGTATTCAAGAAAAATAATTACATTCTAGTAATTGGAAGTGACAGTGATGAAGATGAAAAGAAATAATTACATAAAAAGTATTCTGTTTTTTGTGAGGCTAGGGAATACACTAAAAAAGCACCGCAATAAGGAGTTCAAAATCGTTGTTCGAAATTGACTGATATAATTATTCAGTACATTATTATTTTTTCACTTACTTAACATCGACTTTTCATTTTAGACTTTAATTTCATATGTTTACATTTTAATGAAGTTCTAATTTTAAAGTGTTATCGATTTCTTCTTTTATCCTTATTCTACTATCGTTGAGTCATATTCCTTGTATGAGTGAGAACCTTTCGTACCTCTTGTCAGCAAATTTTAGTCGCCGACCGAACGTTAAATTGAGAACTTGTCTCGTCGTTTCCGTAGACAAGTTCTAATTAAATGTATATTAATTTTTTGAAATGATTTAAATATATTCTAGTTCGATATTTTTTGAGCAATTCGTTAACATTTTATTAATTCGGTTTTATTATTTATTCTCAGTGACCTGTCCTTTAATGTATTTATCGTCAAAAAGGTTTTTAAAACATTGCATCGTTTTCTCACACAAACTTCTCTCACACACGAACATTTTTGGTCCTTTGAAAACCGGATAAAGTGAATCGTACTTTTTGGGTAGTTCGTGAGTGCAATTAATATGTGTGCATCGTGAAACAATGACATCAAGACAGTTTTTTAACTCAGTGAACCCTCTCAGGATTATTTGGAGTGACGTAAGAGAATTGTTGTGAATTTCCTAGTGAAGTTCAAGGTACGCAGGAATAAAAAGCTTTATCCAAATCATGCATGCAGCGAGGAAACCTAAAGGGAGTAACATATATTAAATTCTAATCCTTTTTTTTCGGCAGTTTGTTCTCAACAATTGTGTAACGCTTCGAGTCAGTGTACGTAATTTCTCGGCACGCGTATACCCTTGGCAGCTGATTAATGTTTACATCTGTCAATCACACGTGACGATTCGTGTTTTGAGTGAAATTTACGCAATGACTCTCGATAATTAACTTTACTTACATTTCGCAACGATTGTGGTGATTCATAGAATTTATTAATTCAGTTCCAGAATATCACTAAACACTTTCGAGTTGGGCTTTTCGATCACGTCATCCATCTCTTTTATTTTTTAACTATGATAAGCATCAATTCGTGTTAGTGTATTAGTCTCGAGTCAACAAATACACTTCGTATGATTGCATCAATCAACTTTCAGGACGACGATTCAAACATTTTATCACCAGTGACAACATTGAGACCTTTTGTTTGAAACTTTTAACTAATTTAATTATTTGTCGTGTCAGCAGAAAACTCGGTCATTCAAAATGTCTAAAACACAAGCTGAGCTATGCCTTCTTGAGCAAGTGAAACTTGCTAGTCAAATAAAAAATTCGTTTCGATCGGTTCCTACGGTACACACGCGCGGTATGCTCCGGGCACGATTAGAGACGCTCGAAGCAAATTACTTTAAGTTCCAACAACAGCATGTTGAGTTGTTGAAAGTGCCTTTGGAGGGAGATGTCACATATTTTAAGGATGACATCTTCAGCCAAACAGAAGAATGGTATCAAGTTGCTAAGGGATCGTCCATAAATTACGTAAGACGTTTTTCTTTTGTTTGTATCGTTGTGTCCTTCTCAACTTCACAGCAATTTTATTTCCTTCTTTATTCAAACAAAAGAAAAACGTCTTACGTAATTTATGGACGATCCCTAAGGTGAAATTCTTCGATGCAATCGACGCTCTTGCCTCCGTGCAGGCATCGAATTCTTCAATAAACGTTTATCAGCATGTCTCATCATCTTCTACAAGGTCATTTCCAAAAATTACCTTGCCAACGTTCTTTGGGAATTATACCGAGTGGTCGAATTTTTCGGACTTGTTTAAATCACTGATAGCTGAAAATACAGAAATCACGGATATTGTTAAATAACATCATTAAAAAACAAATTTAACAGGAGAGCCGGCTCAGCTCCTTAAAAACATTCCGGTTACTAACGAAAACTATAAGCTTGTGTGGGATTTGTTAGTAAAACGTTACGAAAATAAGAGAATATTGATAAATTCTCACTTGTCTATTCTTTTTTCGTTAAAGCCTTTAAAGTCAGAATCAGCTTCAAATTTGGAGGATCAAGTTAATATTGATGAAGAAAACCTAGAGGCTCTCAAAGAGCTTAAATGTCCAGTCGAATATTGGTCACATTTCTTAGTCTTTCATCTGACCAACTTACTGGACTCACAAACTCGACGTGACTGGGAGACATCACTAGGTGATACGACAGAGTCTCCTTCTTATGAATCCTTGCACACGTTTCTTGAGGGCAAGGTCCGCACGTTGGAGATTCTTGAACGCTCCTGTTGCTCAGGAAACATACTTCGGTTGGACCTTATCTGGGAAAACTAAAGGAGATTCTTTACCATAATCAACTGAAGAGTCTTCTTCAGTACTAGGAATGCATGTTTTTGTACAAAATACCGTAGTCTTTGACCTTCAAAGGTTTTGGGAGGAACAAGAGGTTCCATCACAGTCCATACTGACGTCTGAAGAACAGGAATGTGAGGATTTCTT
This sequence comes from Andricus quercusramuli, assembly GCA_932178445.1. Taxonomy (NCBI): domain Eukaryota; kingdom Metazoa; phylum Arthropoda; class Insecta; order Hymenoptera; family Cynipidae; genus Andricus; species Andricus quercusramuli. The sequence continues at coordinate 118,944 of CAKNXH010064706.1, read as the reverse complement.
TGTGTCAACTCATTCGTGCACTCCTGAAGGACGCTATGTTGTTCGTCTTCCGATGCAGAAAGACATTTCATCATTTGGCAATTATTTTCGGCCAGCCTTCCGGATGCTTCAGCGAATTGAACGTCGCCTCGCGAGCGAGGCTTCCTTCTTTAGAGCCTATGAGGCATTTCTCAAGGAATACGAAAGTCTTGGCCACATGGTGCTTGATATTGAGTCTTCTATTCGTCGTGACTCTTCTCGCTCGTTCCACCTTCCACTTCACGGGGTATTGCGCGAATCAAGCTCTACTACTGAGTTGAGAGTCGTCTTCAATGGATCTCAGAAGACTGAAGCTGGAATTTCGCTCAATGAATGCTTGCACACTGGAGCCACACTTCTCCCAAATCTACTCGACATTTTGCTTCCTTGGAGGTGTTTTCGTATAGCTCTCTGCGCTGACGTAGATAAAATGTACCGGAAAATCCAGGTACATCGAGATGATTAGGATCTTCAACTTATCCTGTGGAGAAAATCGCCAAATGATTTAGTTCAAACGTTTTGTCTCACCACAGTTACTTACGGTGTGTCTTGTGCTCCTTTTCTTGCACTCCGGTGCGTTTAACAACTCGCCCTTGATGAGGGTGAAAATTATCCGAAAGCAGCTGAAGTTGTACTTCGAGGGACATACGTGGACGATGTAATCACAGGTGCAGATAACTTCGATGAGGCAATTTCTTTACAGAATCAATTACATCGACTTTTCATAGCGGGCGGCTTTCCACTTCGCAAGTGGATGTCAAGTGAACTTCGAGCTTCGTCTCAGCCTCTGTACTTGGAATTCCAGCAATCGTTTCATATGCTGGGCCTCTCTTGGAATCCTCAATGAGATGTGATAACTTTCGACGTCAAAATACCCGCCTGTCCAGATTTCATCACTAAACGTAGCGTTTTTAGTCAGATAGCTCAACTGTTTGATCCGCTAGGATGGTTGAGTCGAGTTATCATAACAGCTAAGATACTTACCCAAACTCTCTGGCTTTTAAAGATCTCCTGGGACGATCCTCTTCCGAACGAGGTTCGCCAACGCTGGCTTGCATATCGAGACGATCTTCATCACATATCCTCAATCGAAGTACCTCGTTGGATAAGATTCAGTTCATCTTCTGGTTCCTATGAACTGCATGGATTCTCCGATGCTTCGGAAAGAGCCTTGGCCGCAGCAGTTTATCTTCTTGTGACATCTGATTCTGATACGAAGTCAGTTTCGCTGTTGATTTCAAAAACTAAGGACGCTCCCTTGAAACAGGTATCGCCGCCACGCTTAGAACTGTGTGGAGCAGTTCTTCTCACTCGACTTGTGCATCACGTTCCACGAACACTTTTGTTGGGTATTCCCATTCATCTATGGTGTGACTCAACAGTCACGCTGGCCTAGATTCAAGGACATCCCACAAAATGGAAGACCTTCATAGCCAATAGAGTTTCCGAAATCCAAACCACACTACCATCAGCAATTTGGCATCACGTTTCATCATCAAGTAATCCTTCTGATTGTGCTTCAAGAGGTCTCTCGGCCAAGGAACTATCATCATTTTCTTTTTGATGGCACGGTCCAAATTGGTTGCTGTTTCCACATCTTTGGTTCCAGCTATGTGGGTGCTTCTCTATCGCTACTCTTCTTTGGATAAACTTCTACGAGCGACTGCCTGGTTACAGCGATTCATCCAACATTTTTTTCAGCAATCCTATTCAAAGTCATCACTCCTTTCACCTTCAGAACTTAAGAAAGCTCGCCTAGCTTGGATTCGACACGAGCAGCAATACTGCTTTTAAGTAGACATCAAGGCTCTATCATCAGGAAAGTCTCTTCCTTCCAAGAGCAAGTTAGGTCGATTAACACCTTATTTATATTTCCAACAACTGCTTCGTGTAGGAGGTAGGTTGAAGAATTCAGCCTTGATGAGAAACATCCTCTTATTTTCAGCTCCGAATCTACGCTGACGACTCTTCTTATGGATCATCATCATCGACGTTGTCTTCATGGTGGTGTCCAGCTCACTCTCGGAACTTTGAGGCAAACCTACTGGATTCTCCGTGGTCGATTGGTTGTGAGGGCCTTTATTCATCGATGTTTACCATGCCTACGACATCGAGCCGTAAAGCCTGAACAATTGATGGCAGACCTTCCAGCAATTCGCTCTACTCCGAGTCGACCGTTTCTACATACTGGCGTCGATTATGCTGGACCCGTTTATTTGCGAACAACTAAGGGTCGTAGAGGGAAACTCACTGAACGTTAGACATTTCAGGACAAACGAAAACAGGAACCTCACTAACTTCAATCAAAAGGGACACCTTAATATAAAACAAGCGATAATATGAAAAGGGCATAACATAAGAAGGTATCCAAAGATAAGATAGTTCGAACTAAAAAAAAGGCATCAAGATATTCAAAGATAAGATGAGCAAGAATATAAAAATCTCGAGGATAAAAAGAACAATAAAAAGATGATGAGAGGTAACGTAAGATTAAAAGATATCAAAACAGATAAAAGATAGACTAGAATTTAAAAAGGAGAATTAGGGTCGACAAAACTACTAGCTAGGTCTAAACCTAATTTGGTAGAGGAATGGGGGGGGGGGTACTTAATTAGAAAGCTCATATTTGAGATTTAACTGAAATATAGGCAGGGGAGTCTCAATAACGAAGAAAAAGTTTGGGGGAAATTAGACGCATTATATGCGGCGACAAGATGAAAGCATTATATGGACGATAGGGGGTAACGTTATTAGATACACTAAAATTTTAGGTTAAAAAGGGTAAAGATAAATAACTTATATGAGCGATAAGGGGCAAACAGTATATGGGCAATAGAGACCAACGTTAGAAGATACATTATAAGTTTAGGATAGAAATAAAAAATTTTAAAAATCAAGGAATAAAAAATTAAAATTAAAAAAAATTAAAAATTGTAATTTGAATTCGAAATCTTCATTTAAAAAAATGTAATTAAAATCAAAAATTGAAGAAAAATATAATAAAAGGCTGTATTCCGATGCTGAGGTGGAGAACTAGGAACCCTTTCTCCTTACTGCAGGGGTGAAGAGGATTCTTCGATACACCCTCCTGCTTAAAAATACAGGTTGAAATCGAATAGAAACCGGAAAGAAACCGCTCACATACCCTTTCGGGTTTTATCCGGCTCTATTCGGTTTCTATTTGGTCTCTAATTTCATTTTGCGAGATCTATCTGGGTCTATCCGGTTCTTATCCGAGAAATAATAATAAAAAATAAGTTGTAAAAATATTCTACCCCGTGCTACCCGGTTCCTATCTGGCAAATGGAAACAGAAATTAAAAAAGGATTTCCATTTCTACCCGGATCCTATCCGGTCTCTCTAAGGCACCTGGCGACTTGCGATCATTAAGTGCACCGGCTACCCGGTCCTACCCGGTTTTTATCTGGCAAGTTTAACAAGAAAAATTTGTAGCAAATGCGAAAGTTTGGACGAATGGAACTATACTAATTTTTGACACAAAAAACAAGCAATATTATAATTGCTTAAATTTTGTATTCAAGTGTACTTTTATATATATATATATATATATATATATAAATATATGTATACAATTATCGACAATAAAATTATTTTACTGAATTTCATATATGTTTGGCAAGGTTGAGATCTAAATCCTGTCTCCAGTGTTGATAAAAACACATTTGCTTTCAATTCCGTTACTTTAATAATGTCATATTCTTTGCTTTTCACGTCTTGAAATAAATGACTCAGTACAAATAAATGACTCAATGCAACATCATTAATTTCTGGGTAGTCGTAATTGTTATCTCTCGCTGCATTATACAGAACCACATTTTTTACATTTAGAAACTCAACTTCAGCATATGCAGTGTCACCGTACCTAAGCAATTTCAACACATTGACAAAACGTTTCTTTTCAAGACGAAAAATTGTATCTTTAGACTTTTGCGCTTTCGTATAATTTTCAGAATATTTTACATTTTATTTTATTTTATTTTACAGGTTCTAATGTACCTTTTCCTATTAATATAACGTCGCCACTGCGAATGAAGCATGCAACTTCTTTTCGTGAAAACAGTGAATCGCAAAATTCTTTTGCTGTGGGAGATTCAACTACCTCCGTTACAAGAATTTTAAAAAAATTGGCTTGCAAAGTTTTTTCTGCCATTTGTTCATAAACGCCTTTCGGCTAATGTACACACTGCTTGAGATAGAATATGGCATTCTCGAATGGAAAAGTTGACGCTGCCCATAAGAGTACCACAATACCTCACACACTGAACCACATGTTTTAATGTGTGTACATTAAATTTGATGGACTTTTCGCGATAGAGAATTTCGAAAGTGCATACAAATTGCATGAGTTCGTACTCCGTTCTTTGCCACTCTTCCTCGGTTATATCAGTTTTACGTTCTTAAACTAACATTATAAAAAAAACGTACATCATAGAAACAAAACAACGAGATAGGATATACATAATAAAATAATACTAAATTAAAAATATAACAAAAGAGGGGAGTGGCCGCTACAACGTCTGACAGGCATTAAATTACTAGAATATGAACAAACATTATAAACAATTTTTTATTTCAGTTCATCATGATTGAATAATAACCGTTTTTACAACGAAATCGAACAAAAGGTTATCAATTTGACGCCAACTTACTCATAAGAAATTTAATACATTTTTTAGCTTATGTGCTTTATTGAGAGACATTTCTAGATAGTTACTTCAGAAATTGTAGGCATTTTTGAAAAAATCTGAATATTCGATATAAAACGGCATTTTTAAAAAGATAAAAAAGAAGTAATAATAAATTTTAGTCAAAAACCAAAATTGGCAGCCCTACGCGGAATTTATCTATCTTTCATTGAAAGAAATTAACGTGAAAATCGGATCTTAATTGTCATGTGGAAATCAATTTATTCGCAAGCACTGTCCTTGCCCCAGCGTAGCGATTAATTCCTACTAATCCCTTGTCTCCAAAACTTCACTGAGTCCGAAAAATCCACAAAAACAACATTCCACTTAGACCAATCGTCAGCGCAATAAAATCACCAACTTACGACATAGCACGCTTCCTTACAAACGAATTGAGTCCTTTCCCAGAAAACTCTATCACACACGCCCAAAACTATTTTGATTTGATCAAAAAGACACAACAGATTCACGATCAACCTCAAGACATCCTAGTGAGATTTGATTTAGTATCTTTCATTACGAAAGTACCAATCTCTGATACAATCGATATTGCTAAATCCTTTGCAAACTTCCTCTCAGATCTCATACCTTTGGTGGAACACTGTCTCAACAATACTAACTACTCTTTCATTAAACAATTCTACGAACAACTTTGAGGAGCAGCAATGGGGTCTCCAATCTCACCTATAATAGTCAACATCTTTACGAAATATCTACAAACTAAAATCTTCAAGCAATCCAAGCTTAAAAATCTGGAAACATGGACTAGATGGGCTAAAGATGATTTTCGATTTTGTCAAATTTTATATTAAAAATTTAGGTCTTTACAAACCTCCTCCTATTAGGAAGCCATCAGTGATATTTTCCCCTCACTTATTGTAACTCTTTTTTTTCTCTTTCCAGTGAATGTTTACATTTGAAAATTTCCTTGGTTCGGGCGAAAAATTTTTGAGTTAGGAAGTTGCAGTTTTTTGTGATTTTCCGCTAACCTCGACTCATCAATTAGAGTGAGGTAATAATTGATTGAAGCCGACAAACATAATTTCTTGAACAATTTGTTATTGTTCGTAACTATCTTCTCTTAAAGTTGTGTTGATTAAAGGTAAATTGGCGATTACATTTTCCACACTTGAAGTATCATAATCCATATTAAGAACATTGAAAAAAAATTCACGCAAGTACGTGGAGGGGGTGGGGGGCTGAAGATGCTGAAGAATTTACCACGTATTTTGTTAGTGGCCCCTCAAATCAAAGAGGTCTGTTGCGGCTGAGTAAATAAAATCACCACTTTTTGAAAGTTTGAATTGCGTTGAATTCTTTTTAGCAATGCAACATATTGTGACATGAAATCTGAAGAATTTGAAGCGTTTTATATTGAATTGCATTTGGTATCAACGTTAGTGGTATTTGAAGGACTTTATTTCTCTATTATTCCCCTATTTTTGTGAAAAATCACCTCGTTCCCTCTTTTTTAAGAGCATTGTGGGCTCTAATGTGTGACATTATATTATTCTTAATCCGTGTTTAGCCAACGGATACTTTACTTTCAAAGAAGAGTACAAATTGACGTCGGGTCAAGTATTAGGTTCGCAACCCGGCCTAAAAACAAGAAAATCTAGAACGGGTTGAAAACTCAAAGTAGCCTGAAAATTTAATTTGAAAATAATAAACATATCTGTAGGACTTCAGGAAAATTACAAATAATTTTATCTTCTACCGAATTTTATACTGTAATAAATTGAATTTGTATATTCGCGTTGACTGATAAATTAAAATAAATTGCGATAATTCAACTGTATAGACATTGGTCAATATTCTGGATTTAACAGAATGGACGAAACATGGTAGTATTCTGCTATCCCGTGAGATACGAGTTGCCGGCCAATTGGCTAATGCGTCTAAAAATTGTCAACGGTACGCGCATTGAACGGTAGACACGGGATATTTTCCATGGTTTCACATAAAGAGTCGTGGACTCGTTCATTTCGCTCTTGGACTTCGCTGAAGTAAATTTGAAAGATGCCGAGCAATGGCAAATTTTCATAACTATTGAAAGCTCTTTGTGAAAACTTCGCCACGAATTGTAAGGAGCTGTGCTTACACGTCTTGACAGGTATATTTCTAGTGTATGGTGTATGTTCACGTAGATTGTGGAGTTTTTGGATTAGGAATCGTTAGGCTTCAACGAAACAATTACATTTTTTTGCAGTGTGACGAATATAACCTGGTGTAATTGAAGTCGAAATGTATGCTCGTGAATGGATTCCATGCTAACTGAGAAATCTTCCTTAAAATCGATGTTAAAGACAATCTGTACAAATCAATCGACCAATGTGATCAAACCATCGATTTTGGATTTACAAAAAATCTTCGACATCCGAGTCCTTTAATATGACTGTTTCTTGTTTCGCAATTTTATTTATGATGTGTCGACATGTTTTATGGTCTATTTTGACTACTGGACGTATTTACTAGTGAGAAGAATTGGCCGACATTGATTTGAAGATTTTAATCTGTCGATGTCTTTTGTGATCTGTGCGAATATACAATATTACTATACATGAACAACTAAATAATTACTCATGCTGTGTTGTACAATTTTATAAAATAAATACAATATCCTTATATTGATTTAACCACAGGGCTATGAAGATCCTTGTTTTATAAGAAATTTTATATCTCAACTCCTCTATTCTCGCCATATTCTCAAATCGATTTCTGTTATCTTGAGCTTTTACAGTTAAGTGAAGTTTTGAATTATTTTTAACCAGAGCTAAAAATGTAAGGGTGATCTTAATTTAAGTGAAGAAAGTAATGGATTTAAGAAAAGAAAAAAATATATATAAATTTACAAATGTAAGAAAAAATAGATTACAATACATTCTATTCAATCACACTTTTGTTATATGGTTCATTATGAAAAATATCAATAAGCGATATCAAGTAAATTCATCATATTGTTGGACGAATGAAGATGTGTTTTCTGAAAACTTTGTTTAAACTATGAGCGAATGTCGATATGATTTTTCAGATACCGCTATTTGTCCTATAACATACAGGTATATAAGAATGATTGGGGCAGGAGGTCAGAAAGGGGGAGTCAGCAAATCAAAATTGGCTGCGTACCTTACGGAAAGCCCATTAGTATATATATGGAAACATCTTGTGGAAAATTCCTTTTCTCGCTGAATCAGTATCATCTACTGCCATTCACTCTTATCTACTCGATTAGTAAAAAATGAGGATCACAGTCGGTACTCTATACCTAGCTTTTGCCGTTTTCCTTGATTCTATTGGTAAATATATAATAATATAACATCTTTACTTCTCTCACTTATCCCTCCTTTACATCACAATCCCTATTATTTTTCATATCCCTTACTTCTCATACTTTCTACCTCCTCACTTTCCTGACTTGTCCTCTCTCTATTTCAGCCCCCCTCACATCCCGCTCTTCCAATCCCAACACTTCCCTCACGTACTCATCGTTTACTGCCCCTAATTTCATTCCAACACTTCTCCCACTTCTCTCCCCGCCATCACTTCCCTTATTTCTCTATCCTCTACTTTCCCGAATTCCACTCAATCAGTTTCACTTATCCTCCCTACCCTTATTTCTTCCTTATCCATACAAATTCCATCTATAAGAATAATGTGGATCGGAATAAAGCGTTAGAGTGAATTTGAAAAAAAAATTCTCAACCTGTGAACATTTTTTTTTACCTTACATTGTTTTTTACTTTCACCTCAGGACGCAATTAAACATATGCGAAACCCGCTAGGAATAAAAAATATATATATATATATATATATATACCTGCATGCTACATAAATGCATGAAATACAACTTAAAGGACGCAGCATTTTCATGCATTTGTATGGAAATACTATTTCCTTACGAATGAGAAATTTGATCAGAGATTTAACCAGATAATTTAAACAGATAATTTCTTCGGAATTTGTCGCATTGACAGTATTAATTTACTCTATAGCATACAGATATGTCAAGGACAGAGATCGGAAAATACCTATGCAACTTTATTGTTGAATAAGTCAGTGTTTGTCTCGAGGCTTCCAATTACGATATCCAGTAAGATAGTGACTAGCGGCTGTTCAATTCATATACGACGTATATAATTTTTTGGGCGAGAGAGGCAGGAGGTCAGGAAGCGGCAGTCAGCAAATAGAAATTGGCTACGTGGAATTCGAAAAACCCACTAGTGGATATGGAAACATCTTGCAGAAAATTCCTTTCCTCGCTGAATCAGTATCATCTAATGCTAAGTACTCTCATCTCCTCGATTAGTAAAAAATGAGGATCACTGTCGGTACTCTGTACCTTGCTTTTGCCGTTTTCCTTGATTCTATTGGTAAATATATAATAACATAACAGCTTTACTTCTCTTACTACTACTTACTACTTCTTCAGTTTCCTGACTTCTCCTTTCACTGCTTCCGCTCCCCTCACATCCAACGATTACACTCGCTTCTCCAAATTCCCAACCCTTCACATCCCACCCTTCTAATCCGAGTATTTCCCTCACTTCTCCATCTTTCACTTTCCCTAATTTCACTTCCATACTTCTCCCACTTCTCCTTCCCACCATGACTTCCCTTATTTCTTAAACCTGTACTTAGCCTCATTCGACTTACATCCTTCTACTTATCCTCCCTACCCTTAGTCCTTGCTCATCCATATAAATTCCATTCATAAGGATAAAATAGATCGAAGTAAAGCGTAAAAGTGAATTTGAAAAAAATTCTTCACCTATGAAATTTATTTCTCTACCTCACATTGCTTTTTATTTTTACCGCAGTGCGTGATTAAACATATGCGAAAGCCGCTAAGAATGAAAAAAATATATATATAGCGTCCGTGTGGTTCAAGAAAATCGACTATATATTTTTTTTCGAAACCCCCACATAAAAACTTGCGGGAAGGTGTAAAAAGACGCCTGTGAAAAGTAGAGCTCTTAATGTGAATATTTAGTGGTCGCTCATCGCGAATTTCTATTTCCCATTTAAATATCATGTGAATTTTTTTTTCAATTTGGAGTTTTGTATGTACTTGCTCTACAAAAAAGTTTTCTTAGTTTGAAATCTTCTCTAAAAAGCAATAATCTACCTCACGTTATCACATTATCAAGTTTAACATTATTTGAAAATTTGTCTTTTATTGTTCCGCTTTTAAATCTTTTAAATCATTAAACTTGATAATGTGATGATTTGAGTTTGATTATTGTTTTTTCAGAACAAATTTTAAACTGTAAAATTTCCGAAAAAAATATTACGATAATTAGTGATAAATTTCAAATTTTCGCCAAAAATTAAGAAAAAAACGATAAATTTATTATGAGTTCGACTTTAACCTTAAATAACTTCTGAAAGAGTAAATTTATGAAAAAATCATTACAGACCTTTTTTGTAGAGCGTCGAATTCCCTTAAATAATATGTTATGTTCTTAGCAATATATTAAGCCGCTCAAGAGAAAAAAAACTCAAAATTAAAAAAAAAATCACGTGTTATTCAAATGGGAAATAGAAATTCGCGATGAGCCACCTCTAAATATTAATATTAAGAGCACTACTTTTTACATGCGTCTTTTTACACCTTTTCGGAAGTTTTTATGAGGGGGCCACGTTTCACATCCGTGATATCGGCGGTCACAGGGCACGACAAAATCACAACAACAGGCCGGCGAAACCCTCGCGTGTCTTGAGGACACGAAGCGACCCAAGGATGAGAGCTTTCCACATCCATCTCGCAAGTGCCTTGGCATATTTTTGGCACGCGGGTATGGCTTTACGCTTAAGAACCAGTGATAATTTCGCACCTCCCAGAGCACCATTCACAAGGACAATTACTCGTACCGAATATTTTGGGTACAGTCGTTGCAGCTCTTTTTTAAGGTCTTGAGACCTCTCCTCTTTGTCTTTCTCCTTTGCAGTGATGCTGTATTAGGACGGAGCTGAGAATTCGATCACGAATATAGTTCGTTTCTCGAAGTCTTGGAGAACAATATCAGGCCTCGAGTGCGCAACGGAGACTGCTGCCCGAAAATCGTAGTTCCAGAAAATCTGGCACTTCTCGTTTCGGACAACTGACTCTGTATCCCTTGGAGCGTTCGGCAGGGCAGGATCGCGACCAACACCGTAGCCATTTTCACCGAGCGAGAAAGGTGAAAAAGGTGAGAAAGGTTAGGGCCGCATTGTGTCTATAGATATACGTTGTTCCTGCATGGGTCGGACACCCCGATAGTATGTGTTCTAGGTACTCAGCGTGTGCATGACACGCTCTGCACCTATCACTGGGAACTTCTCGACATAAAATGCGGTGACGGTATGCTAAGGTGGAGATGACACCGTCCTGGCATGCAAAAATAAAGCCCTCTGTACCTGAATTGAGCCCTGATGATTTGAGGAAAGCAAAAGTTTGCTCCTTCGACAAGGACTGTTTTTCTACATTTCTGTGAATCTGAGGCCTTAAGCTCGTTCTTCGTCCATTGAACCACCCCAAACGAGTAGAGAAGAACCGGGACGACAAGCATGTTAGTCGCAGATACCTTGTTCAACGCCGACAGATTGGAAGACCAAATCTGTCGAAGAAGATGCTTGTATCTGCTGCGGAGAGACTCCTTCACTGATGTTACGTCCTGAATGCGGCTTTGAGGCACGCCCAGGTATGTATAGGTCTCACTAGTGTTAAGATGTCTAATAACGCCTATATCCACAAGCTCAGGGTCCTTGGGAACGCCAGTAATCTTTCCTTTCTTCAAATTAATTTTGGCACACTTGTCCAAACCAAAGTCCATCCCAATCTCTCCTGTGTAGTTCTTGACGATACTTATAGCAGTTTGAAGTTTGCTTTTACCAGCGGCATAGATCTTTAGGTCATCCATATAAAATACATGAGTGACCTTATGCTTACGCTGATTATTGTCGCCACAGAGGTATCCAGGAGAATTTCCTAGTGCGAGAGGTAGAGGCAGAAGTGTGATGCAATAAAGCAAAGGGCTCATGCTATCCCCTTGAAAGACGGCCCTCTGGAAAGTGACGTTGTTCGTCGTCAGACGATAATTCCTAGATGAGATGGTAAATCAAGTTTTCCAAAGAGGCATCAATCTCTCTATGCATCTTAGTATGTGTGGATGTACCTTCAAGCTTTCCAACAGACAGATGATAAGTCTATGGAAGATTGAATCGAAAGCTTTCCGGTAGTCAATCCAGGCCATTGACAGGACGCGTTGATGGACTTAGCGTCTCAGCAGACACACCTGTCAATCAGCAGGTTCTCTCGACAGCCTGCTACACCTTTCTTCGAGCCACGTTGTTCGTGCATCTCTCGCCATACAGGCTCAATTCGTCGAACAATCCTGTTGTTCAGGACAGCTGTAAAAATCTTATACAGTGTGTTCAAGCAAGTTATTCGCCTGTGATTCTCTGGTCTGGACAAGTTGTGACCGAGAGGAAATATTCCACGCGCCACGACGGCTAAAAGCGCGTGGTCCGGTTTCGAGCGGCGCCTCCGGGAGACGGAGAAAGTGGAACGGTGAGAACGAAGGAAGCGAGAAGGTGAGGGAGAGAGCTTCTAGCGCAAGTGACGGGGTGGATCTCTTGAAGAGGAAGAGAGAGAGAGAGCCAAGAGAATCTGGAGGAAAGCGAGGTAGAGAGCCCGTTTAAAAAAAGCGGGAGAACACGTAGGTTACCTCCCCCCCCCCCCCCTCGACCCCAAATGGAGGGAAAGTCCGAGAAACAGGCTCTCAGGATGCTGTTAGGCGGGATCACTGGGCCGAAGGAGGACGTAAGGGGGACTGAGGAGCATATGGATTGCATGAGGGAGGACTTGGGAATCATAGATGATAAATGGGAAAAGCAGGTGAAAGGGTTGAGGGAGAGAGTAGAAGGGTTACAGAGAGGTAGAAAAGAAAAATGAATTAAAATAAAGCAGATGGAAGAGGGGATTAGCGTGTTGAAGGAAAGGACGGAGAAAAGGCTTATGAAGGTGGAGCTTAGGGCGGGAATCGAAGTAGGTGACGAGGGCGGGCGGAGGGGGGGGGGGCGAGATTAAAGATATTTGGGAGAGGGTAAAGTATATGATAGAAGAAAAAGTAGAAGAGCGTAGGAATGAAAAGAGGGAAAGGATGGATAGGAAAATGATAATGATAATGGATTTGAGAATGAAGAGGGGAGATAGGAGAAGGAAGTGGCGATTTTCGAGTTAGAGAGCTGGGAAGAGAAGTTGACGGTAATGCGAAATAAGAATAGAATAAAGGATAAGGGAGTTTCCATCAATCACGGTTTGACGAGAAAGGAAAGGGATGTGCAGAGAATGCTGTACGGCAGGGCTAGGAGGGAGAGGACTGAAAGGAGATCGGCGAAGGTGGGATTTCGGAAAATAACGTGCAGGAGAATTTGTTTCGCAAGATGTAGGGGGTGGGGTAATGCAGCGTAGAAGAGTTGTGGGACTGTCAGAGACGTGGGTATAAAAAAGGAATGGGATAGAATAGAGCCAAAGCTGCCAAGGGGGTATAGGTGGAGACTCCAGCAAGCGGTCTGAGTGAAGAAGAAAGAAAGGGCTAGTGGAGGAGTTATAACTAGGGTTATAGATGGATATAGATGGATTAGAGGAGGAAGATCATGGAGAAAAAGCGGGGGAGGGAGTGTAAATAAGGGAAGTAAAGATATCATGGTTAGCGGTCTAAGAGATAAGACTCACAGTATAAGAAAATCAAGATTTTTCATCAAATAATTATTTCCTCAATAAAAACGGTTTAAATATAATGAAAATCATCTTAAATTAATGCAAGAGTACTCAGGAAATGAAAATGATGTGGTTATTGTATGTTTTAATCCTTATGAACAAACAAATAGTCAAATATTGTAATGCTTATTGAAAAAATTTGTTTTTGGATGAAAATGCTTCAAATAATTGCGAGAATGAATGCTAGTCACAATTTTCATAAAACATCAACAATTGTCGTTGTTATGAACAACTTTTGCAAAAATTTGGAATTAATGGTTTCTTCTTTTTCTGTTTTCCCTCCATCATCGGAATTGATGTAGATATTTAGAGAAATGATATTGTGTTCATTATATTTATTAAAATACAACAACTGTTGATTTTGTGAAGGAATAAAATAAGTGAATATAAAACTTTGACCTGGAAAATATGCTTTCTGCACTAAAACTGATTCAAATTTTTGCGAAAGAGATTTGCAGTAATTGCTTCTATGTAAAATTGAAAATGTATCTAAAAATATTGTAATTTTTATTGAAAAAAGTTTGTTCTTCTCTGGAAATACTTTGAATTATTTTGAGAGTTATTATCAGTAACAATTTCTATAAAACATTATAGACTATTATAATTTAAATTTTACTTTTGATTGTTTTGGAAAATATTGGAATTTGCAGTTTTTCAATTTCGGATTTTCCTTCAACATCTGAATAGATGCAGATATTCTTAATGAGAACATAAGTTCAAGTATATTTGTTAAAATACAACAACTGTTGATTTTGTACACAAATGAAATAAGTCAATATAAAACTTTGGCTCTTGGGCCTTCAAAATTCTTCCTTTTTTCGCACTGCATTGCTTCAAATATTTATGACAGAGATTTGCACACGCTATTTCTATGAAAAATTAGCAATAAATTGTTGCTAATATCTGTTTATTTTATTTCGAATATCACGCAGTTTTCATTTATTTAAAAAAGCCATTTATTGGCCTATTTTATTACATCAATTCATTGGTTAACTAAGGTAATGTTAAAATGGCAAAACTTTTCATTTATTCACCTCCGTTGCATATGGAATAAACAAATAAAATTATACATGTATCATTTCCCAGAATATCTGAAGTACATCTTTAATAATTCAGAGGAATCTAAATTTGAAAAAATCGCTGATTTAAATATGTCGCTACAAAATTTGTTTACAATAATTGTGTTATGTTTATTTTTGATTGAGACTTGTTGTATTTCAACAAATATAATTAAACCCAGTTTATTTTCAAAAATATCTGCATCAATTCAGATGATGAAGCAAAATACAAAATTGAAAAGCCAAAAGAATAATTTCAATGTTTCACGGAAATTGTTACTGACGATCACTCGCGCAATAATTTAAAGTATTTCCAGAGTAGGACAAACTTTTTCCAGTAAAAATTATAATATTTTTAAATACATACAAATTTCGCAATATTTTGAATCATTTTGAATCACGCCGTGCTTACATAATTTCAGTTTTTTTAACCGGCCTGCAGCTGATAACTCCCACGATTAGAATTCAGGGGCGTGACCGTACGCGTACTCAAACTTAGTCCCAAATTCAGTCCGGCGGCGCTCTCTCATACCTTCCTTCTTTCCCTCACCACTGGCGACCCCTCTGTACCACCGTATGAGGCGAAAACAATAAGTGCGCGTAAGTGGGAGAAAGGAGATGTCCGAATTTGTTGAAACTCTCTCTCTTTCTCTCGCTCACACTGTTACCCAACATTTTCCCTTTACAGTTACTTACACTTAACAAAACTGTGCTGGAAAGAATTTGTGCGAAACTTTACGAATAAACTCGGTTTTTGTCAAACTACCATTCTGGAAGAACATCATACTTTTGATAAGGAATTGTTCTTCTCCCAAAACTCTACGCCTTCTTGTCCCTACGCTCCTCATTCTTAAGTATGTATCAATTTGTACACGCGAGAGCGTCAACCAAATGAAAAATATTTGTCATCATACCTCAATCGAAAATTCGAATTTCGATGCCTGTGTAGCGGGTCGAAAATCGAATTTTCAGCCCTAGGGAATAGAGTGACAGATCAATGTAAATGTCACAGGAATCTCAAGTCGAATTTTCGGTTATCGATATGATGAAAAATTGTATGCATGAGTCGGGCCGAGGCACGAAGCAATAGTAAGGAGTGGTATCACCCTACGTGTTTGGTAAGCAGAGGTGGGACAAGTGATGTCCAAGAATTTGTTAATGCTTGCTACGAATGAAAACTCGCATGCTGCCCCGTGCACATGCGCAGATCTGTTTTCGCAGTCACATGTTATACCCACTCAATATGTTACCTTTTGACATCTCGATACACATGTAAATTATGTTCGTTTGTTTATGTTCGTTCAATACACAAGTTCGAAACTTCAAACGCGTGTTGACATCGTTGGCATGGCAACCGCCAGTGGTCATGTGCACGGGGCAGCATACGAGTTTTCATTCGTAGCAAGCATTAACGAATTCTTGGACGTCGCTCGTCCCACTCCCCACTTATAGGGATACTACTTCTTACTATTACTTCGTGGGCCAAGGCAACGATTTCACCCGCGTGATATCAGCCCTCGCTTCGCACGGGCAGCTAACTTCACACTCATGAAATCGTTGCCTACCGACCCTGGTCACGCAATATACTATGGCTTGGCAGTCTTGAACGTAACGTAGTTTTAAACATAATGTTAAACACTGATGCTGAATGTAAAAACATCTACTTACTAGGAATGGCAATGACACACTGGAAACCTTGCACCATTCCCTCCCTTCTTGAAAAAAGAGAAAGTCAGCCAAGCGAAAGACGAGTAGAGGGAGAGCGACGTTAACTCAGCTTAGCACCGGGGAGACGTTTCACGGGACTGAGTTCGAGTGCAAGCGAGTTTGATAACGGTGGATGCCATGCCGTGAAAATGCTAACTGAGCTAACACTGACACATTTTCGAGAAAAATGTATTTTGAAAATTTGCAACAGATGGTCGTCGAGCCGGCGTAAAAGTATTTCGAAGCGTCGGTAGCTCCCTGGTAGAACGCTAGACTGATAGCCGCAAGGTTGGGCGTTCGATTCTCTCTACCCTTACTTTTTTTTATTTTCTTTTTCTTTATCAAAATGCTTGTTTATTCCATTTTTGAATAACATTTACTGAAAGTATACTATCTAATGATTATTTATTCCCGATTTAAAAAAAAACTGTGTTTATCGTATTTTTATTATCACTGGATTGGACAATTGTGCATTTTATTAAAATTCTCTATTCTTCAGTAGTGTCTAGTATTTATATTTTTCAATTAAATTAGGAAAAAGTGGTCGAAATGACAATTTCCAATACAAATACAAAAATAAAATGTTAAATGCGTGTATGATGAGATGTTCAAGTTCGAAGATGGAAGTTTATCGAATTGCACTACCAAAGTAATTCCGCCAAAATCGAACGCGAACGTGAGAATCGAACGCGCAACCTTGCGGCTATCAGCCGAGTGCTCTGTCAGGGAGATACCGACGTTTTGAAGTACTTTCATAACGGCTGGATGACCATCCGTTCACAATTTATGAAATGCATATTTCTCAAAAATGGGTCAAAATTGCTTCGCCTTAATTTTTCTCAGAAAACCTCTGTTACGTTCCTTTCCTTGAGGAGAGTATCACTTCAAACAAGAAAAATCATACCTAAACGACCCCATGTGAGCGTCACTGCATTTTTATTCTATTGTTCTTTTCTGTTTGTTTATAACATTAAATATGAACATTTTTCTCAAAAAACTGGCTCTGGTCGACAAAACAGACTAATATTTTGATTGGGTATGCAAAATATCAGACGAAAATGTTCAACCGTGCAGCTAAAAAGTGGAATCTCGTTTTCTATCTCTGATAAATCCCCTTAAAAACGGTTGCTACGAATCGCACTGGAAAAATACACTCATAATTTTGATTGAATCATCAGAAAGATGCTTTCTGTAAAAAAAAGTTGAATGCAACAAATGATATTAGAAATAAACCTGCTGAACACAAAAAAATGAATCTTCTATTTCTTCTTGCAGAATGCAGTTCACAGCCCGATAAGAAACATAATAGCGAGCGTAATCCTGGCCCTCCTTCTTCTGCTGCTGCTCGACAACAACATTTGCCTGATCGGACTCCTCCGGAGGAGGCTCCTTTTCGTGGCAGGTCCAGGTCTCCTGCGAGCAGGAATCCTATTGTCGAACGTAATGCTGGTTCTTCTTCTGTCAGACAACATTCACCTAACCGGACTTTTCCAGCGGAGGCTCCTATTCGTGCCAGGTCCAGTTCTCCACTCGGCAGGCCTCCTTCAGATGGAGCACTTGGATATACAATAGAACAACTTGGATATGTTCGACTCATTTCTCGGACAATTCGGAACCGTCAATTTGAATTCCGAAGATATGTTATTCCTGTCGGTATGCCAATTAGATTGCGAGCAGGACGGAATAGATATTTGCCCCTGCCTACCCGAGAATGTATTGTATTATCAACATCCAATGGTGAGGTTTTTGCCATATTGGATTTCAGTGGGACTCTTCTTGGAATCTATAGGTCAGATAGCAGTCATTCGCGCATAAAAATAAATATGATGAGCGGCGCAGTTAATAATTTGACTCAAGATGATATAAAGGATTGTCCAGTAGGCAAAAGACAACCAATCTTGACAAACACTTTTATTAAAGTTTCTGCAAATTACGATTCACTACAGTCCGAACGGAATTCCAAAATCGAGAGTAATCCTGGTTCTTCTTCTTCTGCCAGACAACATTCGCCTGAGCGCACTTCTCCAGCGGAGGCTAATATTCGTGCCAGGTCCATTTCTCCACCCGGCAGGCCACCTTCAGATGAAGTTCTTGGATGTACAATAGAACAACTTGGATATGTTCGACTTATTTCTCGCACCAATCAGAACCGTCAATTTGAATTTCGAAGATATGTTATTCCTGCCAGTATGCCAATTAGATTGCGAGCACGACTGAATGTTTATATGCGCGTGCCAAACCGAGAATATATTGTATTATCAACATCCAATGGTGAGGTTTTTGCAATATTGGATTATAGTGGGACTCTTTATGGATTGTATAGAAAAGATCAATATCATTCGCGAATAAAGATAAATATTATGAGCGGCGCAGTTGATAATTTGACTTCCGATGAAAAAAGGGATTGTCCAGTAGGCAAAAAACAACCAATCTTCCCAAACACTTTTATTAAAGTTTTTGCAAATTACGATTCGCTACAGTCCGAACGGAATTCCAAAATCGAAAGTAATTCTGGTTCTTCTTCTTCTGCGAGACAACAGTCACCTGACCGCACTTCTCCAGCGGAGGCCCCTATTCGTGCCAGGTCCATTTCTCCAACCGGCAGGCCACCTTCAGGTGAAGCACTTGGTCGTACAATAGAACAACTTGGATATGTTCGACTTATTCCTCGCACAAATTGGAACCGTCAATTTGAATTTCGAAGATATGTGATTCCTGCCGTTATGCCAATTAGATTGCGAGAACGACTGAATGTTTATGTGCGCATCCCAACCCGAGAATATATTGTATTATCAACATTCAATGGTGAGGTTTTTGCAATATTGGATTATAGTGGGACTCTTCTTGGAATGTATAAGACAGATGGATATCATTCGAGAGTAAAAATAAACATGATAAGCGGTGCAGTTGACGATATGACCGTAACTGAAATGAAGGAGTGTCCTGTAGGCAGAAATAACCCGATTTTTCCATTCGGTTTTAAAGAAGGAGCTTCCAATGAAGATACTCTACAGTGTGTGTATCATTAATTCAATGGAAAAAATATAAAATAAAATATAATATCCTTTGTAATCCACAGTCGGATAAAAATTAAATAAAAAGATTTAAATGCGATTGTATTATGGTTCTTGCCCAAACTGCTAACAGAATTTTTGTCATTTTTTCAGTTGCAGCCTATAATTTATAGGGATCTTAATTTTTTAGTGCAGTGGGGTAGCCTTATTATCTACGCGCGACGGCAGACACAGTGGAGCGAAATCAAATGGCATAGCTAACGATCACTTGTATGACGCAATTCCTAATTGATTCTTGATTCAGTTTTTATAGAAAAATTTGTTATTGAATTTACAGCTTATATCTGCAAGCGATTTTTGAATTGCCACTGTTCAAAATTATATATATATAGATATATATATGTATATATATATATATATATATATATATATATATATATGCAAATAATGAACAAATATTGATTCTCTTATTTTTCTTCTATCATTTGGTAAACAACTTTCAACCTCTCATTAACTTTTGGATCCAATGCGCAGGGGTGTGTGCCAGCGAGAAATAATTGATACGTAATATCATTTGTTACAAAAGTATTATAATATCAAATTAAATGATATTATCGTTATCGATTATTTGATTTCTGATTAATATTTTTACGAAAAACTCACTTGCTTTTATCGACAATGTTTGGCGGATCATAAAAAGGTATCATTCGATATTATTCGATAATTTCATCATTAAACAACAAAAGTACATATTCTGTCAATATAATTCACGAAAGAATAAAAAAGACTTGATTCTTCTCTGCCTGTGATGTAAACAGTATCTTTTCATTTATAATTCATTATTTAAATCATTTTTCATATCATTTGTTTATGAAATGAAAAAATAGTATCGTGATCGAGCACATCTCAAAAATATGATCAATTTTTGGACAGAAATAGAATACTTAAATTTTTAGTGAAAAAATCAGTTTTCAACAAGTAATTTTTTTAACATGTAAGAAATTCCAACAAATTTGATAGGGCATTACTTGATTGAGCATGATCGCGAAGTAAACACCCGTGAGGATAGTTTTTTGTGATACTTGTGATATGGTATTATATATATTATATATATAATATTTTGTAATATGTTGCATTATGCTTGGTATGCTTCGAAACTTTGTGATAATAGGAAAACTTTTATGAATGTGAATAAAGTATGCTTTCCCATTAATGTTTGGAAAAAGCGAATTAAATGTAACAAATCTGCGTTTATGAAATTGCGCCAGATGTCGCGAAACTTTTTGTTTTACTTGCTTTTATGACCAGTATCACTCTGGTTCGTGCGCGATACTACATAATCCTAATGATATAAATAATAATAGTTGAGAATAAATTTTTTCCCATGTTAAATCAATGGAAAACTTCATGGTCTTTGCGCGACCCCTAAATACCGATTTTGCTCAAATTTGGAGATTTTTTTTTTGGGCATACAAACAAAACTGGGGAGCGAGAGCAGAGAAATTCAAAAAGTGAAAAATAAGGGCCAGCCTAAGGTACATGTTCCAACCGTTTTTCATGAATATACCCACAAATAAACTCATTTCGACCCAGATTTCGGATTCATAAATCTGAACCTCGAAATCCGCTTACGAGATCACAACAATATATTTATGTTTTTAAATTTTCCTCGTGGATGTAAAACTGATTCGACACATTATTATTAGACGGCAGAATATGCGGTTAGTTATAAATGAATATGAAACTATAATATCCCTGGCGAAAGTGTCCGATAGGAATTCATTACGAATTATTCCGGAATCTGTATCCGAACCAACCGATGCAAGTTAGATCCAAATCGGTTAAAAATTAATCCGACTTAATCCGGTTGAATCCGAGCTGCCAAACCGAACAAAATTTTTCGTCCGAATGAATCCGAATCAATCCGAACTCGGATTGACCTAAACTGATTTTGAATCCGAATGAAACCGAGTTCGGATCGAATTGGATTAATTCGGATTGAAAATCGATTTAGGTCAATCCGCGTTCGGATTCAGTCGGATAGAAAATTTGGTTCGGATTGGAAGCTCGGATTAAATCGGGTTAATTTTTAACCGATTTCGATCGAACGAAATATAGAACTTTTTTCGGATTGATTCGGATTAACTCGGATTGATTCGGTTACAGATTCCGGAATAATTCTGATGACTTCGGATTGGTTAGAAATGAATTCCTATCCGAAATTTCCGCCAGGGATATCATTACGAAAACTGTATGTCCCAAACAAATAATTTATTTGGGCATTCTAACAAATATAATGAAGGTCGATACATGCTTCATAAAAGGCAAAACTGGTAGAACAACCATTAGCGAGTGTTTTTCTGTTTTTAGAGAAGCCGTGTTTCTACTAGTTTGTACAGCGCTTCGCCCTCTATTTCAAGGCAGCTCCCACTCCAAACGCAATAACGCTGCTACTCTAAACATTCGTATCTTGAAGAACGGTACGCGCTCTCGCCTATAATTTTGGGACAGCAGCGATCCGAAAAGAGTAGCACGGATCTCCTCTATGCGTGGCACGGCTGCGCACTCGTCTTCAGTTTAGTTTAGAACTCTAAATTGTAGGACTTATTAGGACTTTGGAGCGTTTACAGAGGTCTTAATTCGTATTAGATAAAAAGCTCTTTAAGTCCTTCAAAATGGCACAAGTCTTAATTTTTCCACTTTCAGGGCTGAATGAGGGCCTAATCAAATAAAAATTGAAAAAAAAAATTTAGATTATAAAATAAGCCATATATCTTTATTGTCTGCCTGTTTCTCAGGTCAGTTACAGCAGCCCACTGCCCACTTTTAATTTTTGTGTCTTCTGTAGGCCACTGAATTGCGCCGTAAATGCGCTCATATGCGCCACCTGTAAATGATTTTGTGCCCCGAAGCTCTTGGAATTATAGCCATTTCAAAAATCAAAGTTTAAATTCCATGACCTTGAAATTTCCAAATGCGCTGATATGCGCCCCCAAGAAAAATTTACGCTAGCTAATGAACAAAGGTAGCATTTGGGTCGGGGGAGGGCAGTATGACGCAGGTATCAAATCCTGAAAAGTGATATGAAATTTGAAGTTACGGATATATTTTCGGGTTCAGGGTGAACGTGGAAATTTGACAAAAACTGGACGGCGGAGGGGAAGAAGTCAAATTTTAACAAATCAGTCTCAAATGGCAGTCACAGCTCGGGTTTACTTCTCTCCGTGTACATGCTTGAAAGTTGAACTACTTTGTTAAAATTTCATTCTACCAATTGTGTAGAAAATTCTATGTTCTCGAATCTCTTACACTATGTGTGCCACTAAATATTCAGTATTTTCTTACCTCAGAAATTATACACTAATTTTTACATTCTCATCTAGAGAAGGTATTAGATTTGTGTAAAATTTGACCCCCCCGGTTTTTGTCAAATGTCCACGTTTTGAGACCCCCTGAACCCAAAAAACAGGTTTTTACGAATGTGTCTGTCTGTCTGTCTGTATGTATGTATGTATGTATGTCTGTCTGTGAGCACGATAACTTTCGAAAGAATTGATCGATTCAATTTTCCTTTGGTATACTCTTTGAGTCTCCTAAACTAAAGGTCAAGTTCGTTAGCCAGCCATTTTGGATAAAAATTCATAAAGTGAGAGCATTTTGAAAATTTTTTAGACCATTGTTTTTCAAAATTTGAAAATCATATGTACGGCCGCTTATAGTCATCGAAAATTCAAACAACGCACTATACGAAAAAAAGTCCAGACAAGAAAAGTGTTTCTTTTTCAACGCCCTACAAGATTATCATAACGACTTTTTGAATTTTCTCGAAAAATCGAAAATTCACATTTTTATTGCACAAAAATAATTAAAAATCCAAAAATTCAATTTTACGGCAAAAATATGCAAAATACGACAAATGACGATGAAACAAAATTTTTGCGTAAAAAAAAAAAAAAAAGAGTTATTCGCTCGTCGTTTAGAGGTTGGCCGGGAATTAGCCGATCGAAACATGGGAACTTCTACCTAATACAACGCTGCTGAGGGCTGGTGAACTTCTCAGAATAAGACGTCAACCAATTGTGAGTCTCTCGGTTTCCATTCCTTGCACCCCCCCGGCCCCGGGGGCCCACGTCAATACAGAAAGGGTGCTAAAAAATTCTGGAGATCCAACAAGAAAAAGCTATAACGGGGAAATGTTAGTTAGCTTATGCTTAGAAAAGGACGTATTTATTATAAATACTTGGTTTATACATAGAATGATCCACATTTACACCTGGCGTAAAGAAAATAGCCACATTATAATTGACACCGTTATTGTGGATGAAAGACTAAGAGAACTCGTCAAAGATACAAGAGTCATGAGGGGCTCTGAATGTAATACTGACCATCACCTTCTAGTCTCCAAAATGAGCTTAGAGCGGGGATGGAGAAGAAATAGAACCAAACAAACGAAACAAACGCGAAACAAGATTAAAAATTTACAGAAACCGGGATATCCGAAGATACATAAGAAGCCATAGAAACACGAGAGCTCGCATGAAAAAATGCATGGACGTGAAGGAAGGTAGAGAAGTATGCCAGGACAGAAATTTGTGGCGACAAATAGTTTATAAAAAGAATGTGAGTAGAGTGTATGGCGCTTGAAACGAAAGACCTTAGATACTAATAGGCCCAAGTGGGGGACCGCACACACAATAATTTTTTGAGGCTCTTTACTTGGGGTGGTCACTAGAGAGATTGATCAGCCACCTGGGTCGGAGCAATGTTGCGCGACGAACGTGTTATTTAAATAAATAACACGCAAATTCTAGATCAATCTAAAACATGTATATCTCCTTCCCCACATTACTATTTTCCAACCGTGCGAATCACGCCTACCCCGAAAGGGAAATGGCCTAATGGTATAATAATAATTAATGTTGATGGTACTTGAAAATTCGAACAATTTATTCTATTTTTACATTCTCATCCAGAGAAGGTATTAGATTTGTGTAAAATTTGACCCCTCCCCCCATTTTTGTCAAATGTCCATTTTTCAATAATCATTTAAAAATTTATCATATATATGTTCCAAAAACAACTTAGATACTTTTTTTCGCCCCTTTTCAGATAGTTGGAAGAAATCTTTCTGATTGTATGATTTATTTTTTATTAGAAAGATACGGAAATGTACGCTGAAGTGAAGGAATTTCCTTCTTCATTTTAAAGCAAATACAAATTTAATCATTTTTATTTGAAGAACATTGAACATAAAATATTGTCATTGCGAACCGCGACAACCAAATCGCGCGCCGTGATCGCGATCAAACTTTTGAGTTTACATTAAACGATGAACAGAAACGAGCGTGGCGCAAGACTTACATGATTTTTAAACGAAATATCGAGCGCGAAGCGCGAGTGTCTTGATGAGAATGTATTCCTTAAGGTCGATAGAACCTTAAGTAAATTAGTTCCTCTTTCTATGTAAAGTTTACATAATTAAACCAAAAGCAGGTCATAACGATGAAGCTAACTAAGAGAGCATTAGCCCGCGAAGCGCGCAATAGTAAGCACATGAAGTGCGAAAACCAAGATGAACCGAGCTTAAAGCGTCAGGCTAATGTGTCCGAGCGCGTAGCGCGAGGTGAATATATTATCGAGCGCGAAGCGCGCGACGAGAATGTGCCCGCGAAGCGGGCAGATTTTTTGAAACATAATTATCTTTTTAAACAATTTTGTTCAGTTTGGTTGTGGATAGTTGTTTTTTTCGGATTGGTTTCGTTGAGATAAGAAAACACTGATTAATAAGCTACATAGTGTAAAGATTCGACAAAACTAGAATTCACTCCAACTATTCTATGGGTGGGATCAGGCAATATTAATCTGTTCAATATTTGTAAATCATTCTTACAAAAAATATCACTCTTCACATTAATTACCTTTGCCCATAATTCCAGATCAGGTTTCACTCCTTCCTGGGTAATAACATGTCCCAAATAACCTATTTCTTTACGCAAAAATGTGCACTTTTCAGGCTGTAAGACAAGATTTGCCGTTTTCAAACGTCCTAATAATTTTTCAAGTTTTCGTCATATTCTTTCAAAGATTTCGCATATATTACGATATTATCCATATATACAGACAACCCAATACCCTGCAATCCTGATAGAATCCTGTCCTGATAGAATCTTTGAAAGGTTGCTGGTGCATTCTTGATCCCAGAGGGCATTCTATTAAATTCATAGTGGCCAAAAGGGGTGGAAAATACTGTCTTGTGCCGGTGGCGCGGCTCAACAACTATCTGGTGAAAACCAGCTGCGAGGTCCAAAAATGTAAAATATGTTGCACCCACTAGCTGATCTTAAATATCCGTTATATTTGGAAGTGGATGTGCATCCCCGATAGTTTTTTCATTTAAACCCCTATAATCAATTACCATACGCCATCTTTCATTTCCTTGTGGATCGGGGTTTTTCGGTGCCACCCAAGCGGGTGAATTATAAGGTGAACCTTAAGGTGAAATTGTTTTACTTTCAAGCAACTCACCGGTTTCCTTACTTATGACCTCTTTATGTATCGGTGGATACCGATACCTTTTTTCTGTAACAGGTACATCATCTGTTAAATTTACACGGTGTTTCAAAACACTAGTTGATCCTAATTTATTATCCATGAAATAAAATTGATGAGGATACTTGCTTATTATAGAAAGCAAAGACCTTCTTTCCTCTTTATTCATATCTGAAAAATCTAAAGCATCTACTAACCAGGTGAAGCGATCCTCATCTAGGGTCAAACGGGGTAAGGTAAGTGAAGCATTTGGGTCGTTGTATTTATGCAAAATAAAGTAATAAAATTTTCTCTTACTTTAACTAAAACCTCCCTTAAAAATATCTCTGGACCCAAATCTATTAAGGGTAGATAACCCTCTTTTATTTCTGGATTTGCAACTTATATTTTTACTGACTGTTTTGTCCTTGCTTGAATATAAACTTATACATTTAAATTTTCCAGTGCAAAAGGGAACGTACTTAATGAATGTTCTATTTCCTTTTCTTTCAGATGTATCGATGTATCTTTAAGGGTCATGTAGGTGTAATCTAACCTGCAAAATTCATCTCAAAAAATTGGTTTCGAATTCTGGCGCACCGAAAGGATGTCAGCGGTCAATTTTTTTCCCAACAAGAAGCACATATCCCTATTTGAGGGGGAAAGTCCCTCCGAAACGTCAACACTCGCGATAAATATTGAAAAATTAGTAAAATAAAACAGTTTTCAACCGCCGAGAAAAAGTAAACAGAAACAGTACAGTCAGCGCCGCGTGGTATCTCGGTCGATCACTAAATCGATTTAAAAGGACTTCTGGTGCCATATTCAAAATAGAAAAAGCTTTCCATATATTCTTCTAATTTGAAAACGATCTGAAACTGGTCTTTTTTCACATTATTCTTGAGAACCAGTTTTCAAGACAAGTTTTCTATTATTTATTCCCAAGATATTGTGACTCTTATGGCTTCTTTCCAAACCTGAATTCGATTTGGAATCCAAAGGCTCAAGTCGATCAGACTTCATAGTGGTCGTTGAGGACTATTAAAACGATCTGAAACTGGTCTTTTTCACATTATTCTTGAGAACCAGTTTTTGAGACAAGTTTTTTATTATTTGTTCCAAGACATTCTGACTCCTATGGCTTTTTTTCATACCTGAATTCGAGTTGGAATCCAAAGGCTCAAGTCGATCAGACTTCA